>BGPR01000111.1:138103-154614 GCA_013235015.1 Araneus ventricosus
TGCCGTACTTTTGGCGTATATCACGTGAGCACGAATTGAGCTCATTTAGAAGAAGCTTGTATCTTTGTGTACCTTTATTTTTTTAACAAACGAGAACGCATTTAATCTCTTTTTACAGCTGCAAAATGTCTTTTTGTCAACCCTCTGACTGCATATTAATAACAATCGTCTCTTCTCTGCTGTATCCAGCGATTTTCTCAAGCTAATGGGTTTACTTAATATTTTTAAAACATTGACTCATATTATACTAACAAAGTCCTGCATGCAAATAAAAATTAGCTTGATTTAACGGTATTTGAACATGCTTTAAAAAGTTTGCATCTAAACAGCAATTCAAAAAAATTATGCAGTCAGAGGGTTAAGTTGACAATTTTTTATGCTTTTGAAGCTTGTGGATGGATAATTCAAGACGTATATGTGTGGGAAGTGCAATAAATAATTGATAATTTAGTAGATTATGATATTTATATAGCTCAAGAAGTATTCCAACGGCTTCAGCGGGGTAAGTGAAGAATATAATCACCACAGAAGCAGAAACCAGATCACGCTGGTTCAGTAAGTTGTGAGCCGCTATCAGTATTTGTTTTAAAAATGACTGCTTAAATTCAGATGTGTTATTTCCAGTTACTTTCTCCTAATTAAATCGTTCCTTAAATAAATACGAAATTGTGGCATAAAGAAGTCTTGCAGAAAGAGTTATTCTAACTTATATATTCAAGAAACACAATTTCAAAGTGAGAGATATCTAAATATCATAATATTTTTAAATAATAAAATAAAATATGCTGTCAGTACTTCATTTGAAGAACGAGTTACCAATTAAAAATGTTAGAGATTCGGTACATTATGATGGGAAGAAAATATCTTTAATTTCAATTATATCTAGGTTTCAAGAACTTCAACAGTTTTAAAAGTTATCCACGTAAGTTAAAACCAAAATACTTCCGGTTATCATAATATCATCCAAATAATCTCATCCATTTTATAAGTCATGATTTCAGATCGCTGATGTGTATTGCACCATAAGATTTTAAGCAATTAGGTTACATTTCATGTGCTGTTAGACATTTTTAGATAGTTAGTAAGTTCTGGAAGTACATGTAAATGATGAGAAAATTTTCTTTGTAACATAATTCAGGAAGAAAATTAATGCCTTAATTTAACATATTTGGGAAAGGAAAACTGTTGGTTTTTAAATGTAGCAACAAAACAAATTTTGAGAGAAGATATACTTATTAATGTTCAGGTTGAAACGTAAAAACGCAAAGCCTTAATATCACTTATATCATCTAATGAAATGAATCAACTCAATAAATGTAATGACAATTTTTTTTATATTTCTGTACTGTTTATATTTTTTCATATGAATTTGTAAAATAATAATCTGGAATTCATTTTTAACCATTTTTGAATGCTTTCAATTTATTACATGGATGATGTAAAACTATATCTTTCGTCTTTTAAATAAAAATGTGTTATAATTTCTATTCTAGGTTTCTGAGAACTTTTCAGAATGTATGCATGAATACAAGTCTGAGATATTTGATTGCATATATTTTAATCTTCAAAATTTCAAAAAAATTTAAATTATAATGGTTATTTTCATTCATTTTAAGGATATTTAATTCTTCTGAAAATTGGTTTATTAACCAATTTTTCATAATATCCTTTCGAAATATCTGAAGTTTTAAAAGATTTTTAAACCAGCCAAAAACACTTCTAATTCTTATACATTTTATATCTTATAAAGTATAAAATTTTATATTTGAGATTGATTCGGCTAGAACTTCATTCGACGATTCAGCAATTTTTTTAAGCTAAAGGAGTGGAAAATACTTTCTTCGATTCAGTTATCCGTTAATTGGGAATCTAAAACTTTACGATATCTCAACAATTCATTCGAACAGAATATCTTTCTAAATATAATTCTCATGAAAGATTAATTCATCTATTACTTTCAGCTTACCTGCCCTTTAAATTGAAATAAATAACGTTTCTTACTAAATGCCATCACTAAAAAATGACTCAATTTCTTTATGCATTGGGGTATTGTGATAGCTACATCAGCAATTACGAAACTTTTTCAATCGATATTCAATAGAAGTTATATAACTTTTTCAATTGGTCTCCGACAACAGTTACGCAATTTTTTTAGCGGTATCCAATTTGTGTCTTGCTCTTATGGCTTATTAAGAACAGAATTTCAGACAAAAAGTTTCTTTTCTTGTGTTTCCTTAACCTGAACTGTGCGTGCGACGGTTGAGAATCATTAAAGAAGTATTTAAAGAGACAGTGTATCGAATCTAATTCGACGTGTCATCATGATGACTGCTTAGAAAAGCGCAGTATATGTGCTTTTGATATCGTAATTGGATAGTTCGTCTTCCAAAGATATGTATGGCTGAAAAATTTGATATTAAGGAATTTTACAATGAGACAAGAAGTACTAGGGATGCATCAAACGAAAAATCATTCTGGTGAATTTTACAGAATTCATTTACCTAGAGATAACTATAAATGTGAAATTTGATTTCCTCATAATACTAGAGCGTAAATTAGAAATCTTAATTAGAAAAAAATTCATTAATTAAAATTTTTTGTAACAAATGCAGCGAAACGCATACGCAGTGGCGGATTTTGGCAATATGACACCATTGGCGCGAAATTGTTTTCCCTACCTCTATCCAATGTCGCAAATTCGCTGTCGGCTTAGCACGTCGGATAGATTTTGAGGCCCGCCAGAATCACGAAATACGAAGTGAGCGCCTGCAGTCCCTGTGCGAAAAATCTCCACTGACCTTACGTATATAATATTCTCTATATTGTGAATTAGGACAAATAATCAGCTAACTATAAGCAAATCACTGAGAATTAAAGAGGGAAGCAAATGAAACCGAGGGAAACAAATGCACAAATGCTGGGATCATATTTCACTGAGCAGCGACCGCTGGACTAATTGTTCATCCAAAAGTTCTGGCGAACTCACTTCTGGAATAATCGGTAATTCCACCCGCTCAGATGTTCTAAGACCTATTAATGGTCCCCTTCAATGCTAGACCAAACATTTGCTTCAAGTGTGCAAGTAGAATGGATATGCCCAATGTCTACCGCATGAAAATGACAATTCCTCTCTTGTGTATCGATATAAATAATTCCGATTTGCCTTTGGACACTCTAAGGCATTCAGCAATTTATGCACGCCGTAAGAAAACATTGTGTAGACAGACTTTTTCAAATGTTTGGGTCATATTTTCGATTAAAACCTCATTATCCCAGTTTTTGTACGCTACCGCTAAATTCAAATACATCTCAAGTAATTATTAAAAGTACTCGTAGTTTTATAAAAACCATAAAATAAAATTGGATATTTCACACATTTGAGATCAGTATCTCATAGAATAAACATTTATTGATGAAAAGAATCACATTGATGCAAGATATATTCGTTACATTTTTTTTTGTTTTGATTACCCTGTTATGATTGGCATATCTTGAGTAACACACTTTTTAGAACACTAAAATTAGCAAGAAAAATTAAACTAAATTAAAGTAAAAATTCGAAAAACAAATTGGAAAAGTGGAATCAAAAAGCAAAAATTACAAATGTAAAGACCAAAAAATAAAAATAGTATAAGAATATACAAAAAATATTTTGCCTTGTCAGACTCTTGATAAAGTGCAAAGCCAGATTCCTCCACCTTGTTTTAGTTTTTCACTTTGTTCTATTCTACACTTTTTATAACTGTGTTTTTATTCATAAAGACACAAAAGCTTGTATTTCCTTTTTATAAGATTAACTACACTAAATTCTTTTCAGTTTATTGTGCTTAAAATCTAATGTGCTGAATGTGCACATAGACTGCTTTAAGTATTAAAAAGTAATGAAATTCCCATTTAAAAACAAGAGCTGGCTACTAAATCAAATGAATTTTATTTATTTTGAATTCTATAAACCGTAAAACCATAGATCAGAATACCACATTTTTGAAGCCTCTTCTTAAATTTTATTACACCTGTCTAACCTAAACTTTTACCACAATAGTTTCTTTTCTCATCCTTGCCTTTTAAACAATAAGTAAAAAGGTGAAAATAAGGAAAACTAAGAAAAAAAATATTCGGATTTGGTTCTAAAAAATTTTTCATAATCTGTCCGAACTCGAAAAATTAATTTCTTATTAAAAATACTCGTGAAGAACGAATGATTTATAAAAATATATAGCATTCATTTAATAACTAATCCATATTTAAATAAGGCATGGATTCTTTTATAAAAAAAATTATCGACAAAAAAATGAAGTCTATTATCGTTGATACGTTTCTGTTTATTTTGGAATTCCATTTAATGTGAAATCAACATCCAACCTTCTCAAATGAATAGACGCTTGTGAGTTAAAATATTAATTTAAAACAAATTCTTCCATGTAAAAAAATAACCTGCCACAAAGTTGTTAGGACCTGAATAGAAACGAACTGTGTTATCTTTTACAAAAACAGCATTTTTTTTTTCTTTTGGAGGAAAATCTGTTTTTTCCCCCAAGAATAACATTTCTCGAACATTCCCATTGATTTGTTAGATTAGTGTCCCATTTCAAAATTATATGAAGGATATTCTGGGATGCAACTCATAATTCTGAACCGAGGTCACAAGGAAGACGTTTGAACCAGAGCGCCACAACAATGTGAGGACGCAAATTGCAAAAGTCCTATAGTAAGTCTTCAGTGGAATCGGGTCTCGAACGCGCAATTCTCTAATCCGGAGTCTATTGAAACTCTGAGAAGCACTAGGCCAATGTCTGAATTTGTCAATAAAATAAATTCGATTGGCTGGATGGTTAGTGGGGGTTGCCTGGGTAAAGGCGCATACCGGTAACCCGGGTAATGAGCTCACTGACCATTACGCCAAAATAACGGCCACTTCAGGGGATGAAATGAATATTCCGGCTCCCTATTGTTAAGCTAAATTTAAAATTCAAAGAAATATAATAGAAGAATGGGATAAATATTGGTTTAATGATGACTCCGAATCAGAAGGACGAATTAAAGGGTTTGTTAAGCATGTGGATACAAAACAATTTTAATTCAAAATAAATTTTTAATGTATTTCCTAACTGGGCATGGACCATTTCCTTACTATCTTAATCGTTTTAAAATTCTAAATTCACCACTTTGCAACTTCAGGAAAATAGGGGATCCCGATCACTACGTTTTTGACTGTATCCACACAAAAAGATATTATCTTAAAAACCCATCACATAATTTTAAAAGAGAGTGGTTTAAAACTTTTCTCTTCAATACAAAAATGCAACTTTTCAAATTAGGAAGATATTCCATATGAGTGACTACATATGCAATAGACTTTCCCAACAGTATCATGGGCATACCTGACTTTCTTTCTTTCTTTTTCCTCTTCTAAATTATGTTACAGAATTCAGGGGGGAAGTCGTTTTCTTAAAAAAAATTTTTATTATCTTAAATTGTGTTATAGAAATTGTTTTGTTGTTGTTTCTTTCCTTTATCAATTTTTTTTTCTGTCTCTCCTTTCTAAATTATATCTCGTTTGTTTTAAGGGTACTTCTTGTTACTTTCTTTTTTAAAGTTTTGTTTACTATTTATCAGATATTATTAATTTTTCATTCTTTACTTATTTTATGTATGCATCTTTATTTAGTACGCATATTTGTATTTATCTATTATTTATGTTTGTAATTATTTATTATGTTTGTTGTTCGTATTTTATTGTATTTATATTGACATATATATTTTATATTGCATTACTTATAATGCATTTTTACTTATATTGTTTAGTATTGTATTACGCTAATTGTATTGGAATTTTTCTTGCTGCCGATTCGTGACATGCTATACACCCTTTGAGTAAGCAGGGTTGGCGTGAGCATTAAGAAAAGATTTTGAAGTAGGGACTTTATTGTTATGTCCCAGTGTTCCTTCAAAAATTTCAGAAGTGGTCATTTTCTAACTATATAAAAATCGTCCCAACAGCTATCTTCAAGAATTACATCCTTATTATATCATTTCTCAAAGTATTGAATATCTTGGCTGCTTCATTCAAACGTGCTAAAAGATATGAAATGAAATATGTTTCAAATTTTGTAAGTAATTTTTTTTAATTTTATTAATTTAAAAACAAAGCTTTTAAATATTTAATTTTCAGTGACTTTAGCTCTTAAGTTCCTCGAAAAATATGCAAAATTCTTGATTTGTCTTTTAACATAAAGCGGGCAGTCGAGATGATTTTACTTGTCCCTAGCATCCGTTTGAACGAAGCAAAAAGGAAAACACCCACTTCTATAAAATGGGAGAATTTGATGAAAATATTACTGCATTGCAGTTATATATTACTGCTCCAAAAAATGAAGCAATTAGTTTCTAATAAACGTAATGGCAAATTACGATACGAGTTGGCTGACATTTGTATGGATGTTTGCCCCACTTTTGAACACAAAATGTACACGCATATAGACAAAAATTTCCCCCTGTAAGCCTACAATACAAAAAAGAAGTACCTAGAAGTTTTGATTTTTTACAGGCAATTTTACTAATGGTTATAATACATAAATGTCAGGCGCTAATTACTATTTATATTGAGAAAATTATTATGAAAATAACTTTAAAAGAATTTTTTGCATGTTAAAAAAGTCCCGACTGTATTTTAGTAGCTTTGAAAACTAAATCCCTAATGAATTCATTATTTTTTTTTATTTCCGGTGTATATGTTGGCCACCTCCTTTACAACAGAAAATACCGAATGTTGGGTATAACTTGGTATATAATTTCTTTGTTCAACTGAATTAATTTATCAAAATAACGTAGGCGTTTTATAACACAGGCAAAATTATTTTAAAATTCATGTAAAAATAAATTAACTATTATGAGATTACACATACTTAATATAATAATACTTTATAATTAGACAATTAAAAATACTATTTCAAAGGAATTCGACTTAAAATGTTTTCGAAAACTGAATTTTGTGAAATTTCTTAAATTTCATTTTCTGAAATCTTTGAGTTGTAATTTTTCGAAAAATTCTTGCAAAATGTTTAATTTACTGCTCCAACCTGATTTCTTAAATGTACATCGGAAATGGTTCCAGAATTAGAGTTCTCATGCAAATAAAGCCTTTACAATCTCGAGTTTCTAATCATTAACGAAAGTATTTGAAATATTTGGATTTATTGCATAAATATCTCGTTACTTCCAATTCATAAGGATCGAAAGGAATTTTAGATTTGTGATTTTCCTTCTATCCGAAATTTTGAAGATAGTAGATTATTAAGACTGCAGTATATTATTGATGTATAAGCTTTCATTAACCTCAACTAGCAATGTCTAAGGGAATCAAACTAGCAAAATACTGTCTCTTATGCATATACATACTCTAAAACATTAAAATTATAGTCATTGTTAGAAAAATCAGTAGAAAAGGGTTGAAATGTTCGATGTCATCAACATTATCTCGGTAGCATGAACTAGCAAGGACTTGATCTGAATACGACTGAGACTTTATCTGCATCCACGATATGAGTCAAACTCTATAACCTCTTAATGAAAATGAGGTAAACTTATTTCAGTTTTCTGCGCAAACACACTCAAATATTATATCACAAAAGAACTTTCTAACTCGAATATTCTGGGTAGAGCCAAATTGTTAATTACCAACAGTTCGATGAGAGAAAGAGGAACAAGGTTTACCAAGCTTCAGATATTTGTATCTCTCAGAATTTCGAGTTAGAAGGCTCAACTATAATCATAAATAAAATATTCAGCTGAATACAATTCAGGAAACTAGTACTTAAATTTAAGGAGAGGTCTTTTTGGATCCGGATGCTATAATGACAACCACATTTACATTTTGTATATTATACACAAATACACGCCACAACCATGCAACTCATGCAGGAATCAACTGGAAGAATCAACTATTAGTATTATTAGGGATTAGGGAGGAGAAAAAAAATAAAAAACACGTTGAGGAATATTAGTATTGGTTATGAAAGGGATTAGGAGGATATATTGTTTTAAAAAGTGACTTACTGACATGAGGTCTCCATGTAGCCAGGCTGCCTGCATGCCATTCCTGCAACAAGGTACATGGTTTTAGCGACCTCATCACTTCTGCTCGAAATATTTCTCAAGTAATTTCGCACTTTTCGGATAAATTAAAGACAGAATATAAATGCTATTAATTACTCTAAATGTCATCCGATTATAGGAGGTTGTTTCAAAAAGTAAGGTAACAAGAGCTCTGATATGTGCACAATATCTCCTTGCGAATTAAATTTCCTATCTAGGCAGCTGAAACGATAGCAGCATTCGAACGCTGCTAGTAGATGGAGCTAGTTATGTGGTAGTGAGCCGAAGTCTCAGTTAGCAGATGGAAGCATTGACGGAAACGTGGTCTGCGATTAAAGTAAGAAGTGTGATAAGGTTTTGCGTCTAAATGACAAGAACTGCTCTCGATAAGTGTCCTATTGCACTACAACCGCACACCGGCTCAGCTCAGCGTGATTTAGTACATCGTTTCCAATGGGAGTAATTAAAACAACTTCCCTACATCCCGGACATCGCACCAATTAGTTTTCATCGTTTCGGACTGTTGAAGAAGCACCCGGGAGGTCGGCATTTTGGAAACGATGCAGAAGTTCGGCAAGCCGTCTTGTAGTGACCAGGAAGTTCCTTTCTTTTTTGTAGATCTCGATACGTTGGTCTACAGATGGAACAATTACTTCGACAACAATTGGGATTATATGGAGAGGTAATGTACCAATCCCTTACTATGTTGCGCATCACTTTGAATTCATGAACAAAAAATGTCTCCCTCAGAGGGCTTATTACCTTACTTTTTGAACTGCCCTCGTACATTCTCTTACAAATTTAATGGTATTCAACAATGCAACCTATGATGATTTAAAACTCCTCATGCTTATAAAATTCTTTCTGGAATTTTTATGATTTAATGATTAATTTTAAGTACAAAGGACTTGGGCTTCAATGATACCTCGATTTATAACCTTATAGGATCTTACAAACAAGGAGGTTAACATCAGCCTAATGATTTAGGTATAATTTTATATTTGAACAACTGAGCAACTGTTTCCAGAAGTCAAGGAAATTTTTAATTTATAAACGAAAAGGTATAATATGTTTAAGGCGTCATATTTAAAATTTTTACCAAACAATAGGGACGAAAAACCATCATAACAGCATGGAACATTCATTCCGAATAATGCCTGTGTAATTCAAATAAATGCAAGATTAAGAACCTATCATAATTTTAACACAATATACCATTTTACACAACTTCTTTTCTATCCTGAACTTTGATCGAACATTAATTTAATTAACTATTTCAACAATAAACAAGTGTTTAACCCTACACAGATTACATCTCCATTTCTCCACTATATGCATTGGATTAAGATATTCTGTTTCTTCCATGAAATTCACTTACCTTATTGTAATTGCTTGGAAATTTGCATGGTAAGATAAGCTTAACTCTTTGAGGATGACTGTTACGCGGACGTGCCGGCTTCTCATAGCGTTACGCGTGCGGCCGTCCTCAAAGAGTTAATATTGAATATAGAGTTTAGCTTCATATTAAACGACTTCATCAAATTCTAAGAATAATAAAATTGCTGCAGAAATATGAAATTGCAAATATGTTTGAAGACCAAAATAAACTAAATTTTCTTAAATTTTACTTAGGATTCATTGCTCTATTCAAATAATCGTAGTTGCTTATAAGTAATAAAATATTATTATCCTTTTAATGCTTCGAAAATTATTGTAAAAAAGTTGAACTTGTTAGGGAATCAATTAAGAATTCGCAGAATCAATATGCACGTACAGAAACGCACTTTCTTATCAGAATTATTCTGATTATCTTAATTTAATATTCTGTAAAAAAAATTATTTATGCCTATATTTCATTATGTAATATTTGAATATGAATTATTAATATTTGAATATAAATTATTAATATTTGAATATAAATTATTAGCATTTGAAAATAAATTATTAATATTCGAATAAAAATCTGTCAATTAATTTTAAAATTTTCTTTATAACTTACATGAACACACCTTTTATTTCCGCAGACAGTTGATGTCCCGTTTATTGCTTTATGCGCTATTGAAATAATTGCTTGCAATAATTAAATCTTAATTATTCACTTTATATCAATAATATTTTTCAGAACTTTCTCAGTTATTTATCAGTTATAAAGGAATCCATGTTAAATGAAAATAAAACAATAAATATTTTTTTGAACTTACCTCATGCACAATATCTGGATGATAAGTGGCACTGCTGTAACTGACTGCTGGGGCTACTTTTCCACTAGCAGGACTTGTGCTGTTGTGAGGTGACGATGACTTGGGTGTCGTGGCATTACCGCTCCATTTACAAGCAGTTCCACTTGTAGCACCTACTAGATCTGAAGTTTTGACACCTGTGTCCAAGTGACTACTGTACTTGCAAAATTTAGTATCAAATATTGAACTTGTCATGGGATGACTAGAAGACTGTCTCGTTAAAGAATTTCCCCACATGAGAACACTTTGCCTAGTGTCATTGCTGAATGCTGACACATAGTCTGGCGTACTCTTGTTATCTTTGGACGATACTAGATGAGGTGAATCCCTGAGGTGTGACTGCAAAGGTGAACTTTTTGGTTTAATGACATTGATACAATCTGATGAAACAGAAGGTAGTGAGAAACTCAAGCTGTGGCAGCCCAAATCACTTATTTTGGGATCTCTATCTAAGGTTGACAACAGTGGCTGTATACCTGCACTTGTGGCACTCATTAGGCAGCCTCTCAATGTAGCACTAGAATCTGTACCCGCTACAGCGTAAGTCTCGCAGCAGGATGGTTTACTACTTGATACTCCCCCAACTTGTTGTACTAGTCTTTGCTGGCTATGTGCGTCTCCATTGAACTTTGGTGTACTATCTAGTTGACACGGATAATATTTCTCTTCCTTTGGAAATTGGGTTCCATCCTGATATGTTGGGAAGCATGTCCTGGCTGTCGCAGATGCCATGTCCAGGAATCCATTGCTGGCATACTGCGTGTGGTGACTATAATCTGGATAATATCCCCCAAGATGTCGATAATGTAGGAAGTTTTCGGCTGATAGAAATCTACTGTTATCTATTGCTGCAGTGAATATGTTTTGGGGAACAGCCGTTGCCGCTGCCACATATGGAGATAAACCGTTCATATTGTCTGTTGGAGTATATGTATACATGTTGTTGTAGGTAGCCTCTTCGATATATGGATCTGTGCCTGGAACTTTTCTCTTACGACAGGAAGCGGACAAGAGATCGCGTATTTGTGATTTGTATCGTCGATTGCGCTGACATCGCATAATAAAGTCGCTGTCTGATAACATCCCACTTCGGTCGTTCATGGATGCTAATCCACTATCGAGATAAGTTACTTTGAAGTCCATTGTTCGTTTTCCTAGCAGATCTCTGCCTTCTTCTTCCCTAAAATCAAATATATATAGTATGAAACAGTATTTTTAAAAATATTTGTGATAAAATTCTATGAATTAGATTACTCTTGAACATGTTACTAATCCCTAATTTTCTGAACTATTAGATCAAGTAAAAAATCAAATTAGAAGAGCAAATAAAAAAAATAAAAAAGTTAATAATCCTGTTATTTGTTCAAAACTCAACTTCTAACAGCAATTAAAATAATTTCATTGAAATCATATCATCGCATGAACTGTCCCTGATTGAAATTCAAATTCGCGTTAATATTTTATCTTAAGAAAATTAGCTAGAAATGATATTAAAATCGTTTTTATTAATAATTATCTAATAACGATTTCATTTATGGTCAAAAGTAAATATCCATTTATTCAAAAAGTTTTCCGTGTTAATTGATTAAATTGCATTTATTTATCTATTTAAATCCTCCTCTAATGGGTTAAAATCTCTTACCAAAATACAGTAGTATAATATAAACTCATTGACTAACAAATTAAAACCTTTATAAAACAATTTAAGCCAGTAGATCATTTAAAAACTAATAATCAACTAATTTATCTGGCAAAACCTATTTTTCTAAATAGGTATTTCGCTGCGCCAGTAGATTATTATTCGATTAGCCGTAAAAAGGGATTTCTCTAAAGAGCTCACTAAATCACACTTTTAAAATTTGAAAACACCATCATTTTTATCCTTAGAAAATTCAAATATTCTAAAACCATTTTTAATCGATTTCTGTTTCATTGATAAACCCATTCGAATATCTCAAAGTACCAAGCAACATAATGATTATTCTGAAAAACACAACATCAATTTACATTATATACAATATTATTACCCAGAACTTACATTAAAGGCCTATGTGTGCAAAGAATGAAGTCCGGTTTACTATTTTTATAAACCAGCCTAGCGCTTGTTTGTAGCCACTGAAACTTGCCATCTTTACCGAGCAACCTGTACGCTATTAGACCAGAAGCACCTGTTTTTAAAACTAGAAACACACACAAAAAATAACCATCAGTAAAATATGACAAACATTTATTTATTCAATAAAACTAATTTTATATTAAGTTATTCAAGCTCTAAATTAAATTATTAATGTTACAATATTTAATTGTCACACCTTTTATATATACGGATAAATAAAAACTTACGTTCTTGGTGTGCGCTAGCAACGTAAGCAAGGTCGTCATAATGGACTAGGTCGTAACCTCCTTTATTTGCCAATTCTGAATCTGAATAACCCAAAAGCTGTTTTCCTCTGTAACGATACATTTATCAAAAAAATATTAATTTAAATATGAAACTGAAATGAAAAATGATATTTTTATACAAAAACAGAAAGTGAAATCTTTATCTGTTTTGTGTCCTTAATGAAAGCATTAAAAAAAGAACTACAGAAAATATACATTTGTAATGCTGCAACGTGTAGGCTTTTTTCAACCTGTATAATCATGCAGCAGTCATAAAATTGACGCATTTTATACTTCTCGTTTTTCCTTATAAAGCCCTTAAACATATTACAGTTCCTTAGTTTACCTTCATACGATGTGTGTAAAGTTCTCGACACCACAAAAGAGATGTTTAAAACTCTTGCCTTCTTTTTAGCCTCTACATTTTCACACCTAACATATTATCTAAATTACCTCACTGGCTTTCTAATCTTTCTAAAATAGAGGTGGTTAATTCAGAAAAGTAGTTATTGACTTACGAAACTTGAAGAAGAGTAAAACTTGTTGCGCAATTACTTATTACGATGCAATTTAATTTTTGAAAACTACTTAATCAGCAGTTAGCAACAGATGTTTCTTATTAACAATAAGGCACTGAAAAGAATTCCATTTTGTAAGAATATTATAATCTTTCTGTTTAAGTATTCTTACATTCTTGCAAATATGTTAAGCATCGTTTCAGAACATAGAACTATTACACCACTTGAAAAGACTCGCAAACGTGATGAAAGTGATCGATGAACTTAATTACTTTTCCGTCTGCATATAAGAGTTACGAGTATTACGTATTTAATCTCCCGTTAATACGTTGACTAAATACCTTAATTTCAAAAGAAATTTGTATTGAGAAGAATTTTACTGGATAAGATTAAATATTTCTCGAAATTAGTCAAAAAATTTCAACAAATTCAAATTTTTTTCACTTACATATTTTGGTCTGGTATTGCATAAGATCCCTGATTGCAATCAGGTAATATATATCCGGTGTCCGTGAACTCGTCAACAAAAACAATGGAGTGACAATTGACAGAAGGATGAACAACATAACCTATTGAAACTAGAGTCACGAATTATTCATGATGTCAAAATCACACCAGGAACTCTACGAGAACACGGCCAAGACATATTCAAAGAAGAGGTTGGACAAAAAGACAACGAGTTGGATTTGTACCTGAAACTCCATGCTTCCGAAACCCGCACCCACTGGTCTTCTTCGAAAACTTGAAATAATATGGTGAACGAGACGCCTGTGGAATGTAATTTGCTGCCGATGTTATCTACACCATACCTAGGATCTAATCACTGTTGTAAAACCCCTTCATTCTGAAGTATGGGCCATGCAACAATGTCCACAGACGTCACTTTCAGCAGTTGCTTTAGGCGTTTATGTGGTATGAACGGAATTGTGCCATACATTTATTACTTCAGTCTCATTTTTGCCCAACGCGGGCGAATAACGTTCTCTTTTATTGACAGCGCGAACTGATTACGACCTTAGGTTCTGTGACAAATATTTTTCATGCAGCCATCTCTTTTTTATTCCAATAATTCGTGGATACCTTATATATTTGGAGAAATATGCCTTACCTTGAATCCATGGAGACTAGAGACAGATCAAGCTTATGTTTACTCTTGAACATGGAGTCTTTCTGAGGCATCTCCAGCAGAGAAGGAGGACCAAAGGGTGTACATACTGCGAACAATGCTAGAGGTGGTTCCTCAGTTTTTCTATTCTGACCATGCAATATTTTTATGCGACCTCTAATATCCAGACGCTAGGGAGGGGGAAAACATGTAATAAATACAAAGTATCTAACACTTAATTTAGTTTACATAGATATTTTGTGTCTGCTGATAAAGCTTTTCATTATTTATGAATATATATCAAGGAAAATATCAAGGAAAATATCAAGGAAAAAGAACTGGGAACTGTTTACGCATGGACAATCGCTGGCCGCAGTAAGATGACACGTAATCCCAATAAAATAGCTTCACCAGAAGCGAAATCTCGGCACTAGTCGAAACGTTCATGAGCAGCCCATTGAAACAGAAACAATTACCAGTGATAATGGTAATTCGTCAATGACTTGTCGCTGTCTCTTCTGTTGCCCCTTCTCTCCATGAATGTGTTCTTCACGTCATATAGACGGCTGGTGGCGAGATTTTGTGAAATGATGTTGCCAACGTTTGTCCCTGTGTAAACACTTACTGCAAATGAGAGCAAAAGTAAAAATGAAATAAGAATCAGTATCTTGACTTACCAGGAAACCAGAAGTATTATCCAACAGACATCTAAAACGTACTGTGAAATTTCTTTCCAGCAGATGAGAATTTTCTGAAATTGAATTAAAATTAGCTAGAAATACTATTTCTAGAATTTCTCTTTTTAAATATAAAATCCTCAGACAAAGGGTAGCGAAAAATTTCAGTGCAAGGAAACATCTTGCATGTATTTTGAAAGGAGAGCAAGAACTACACACAGAAGGCTTCTTTTCTTTTATATAATAGCAAAAAATTATAACTTAACATCTTATTCGTATAGTTGCAAAAAATTTGAGTAACGAAAACGTTAAAAAGTTTGAAAGTTGTATCTTACTTTAGTATTATGTTTTCATCTAATCGGCCCATATAAAACATATTACATGCTTACATCTATATTTTTGAGGAAAGAATTAAATTGCAGCTAATATTTACATTATAGCAATATATTTAACATGCTTTCTTTGAAATGACTTTTATTCTGATTTTCTGTTCTTTAAAAAGAAATCTGCCGGAGTTTATAAAAAGAATCTGTTTTACAAGTTTCATCTTTTCTTTTTACTTGCTATAAAGTTATTATAATTTAAATGCAATGTTATTGATCAAAATTATACTTTTATCATTTTTGCCACCTGCTATTGAATATCATTCTTATTGCTTAATTAATTGCCTTTGCGTAGGATTGCTAGATTTTGCGATGTCAGAATATTTACCGACCTCTAACAAGTATATTGAATTACACGCAATAATTTAGAAAAATCCAGAGTTAAACAATTGAATTTGTCCTTTTTGCTCTTAAACGTTTTACAAACTTCTGGGAGAATCGTAACTCACCTGCTGATAGTGTCTGTTGTAGATTGAGGTCTGTCCTCTCTGGAGGCAAGTGCGAGTTCCACATCAAGTGACGCTGCAGTTCTTCTCTGTCTTCGGAATGGACAAGTTCATACACGCTTTGGTGACAAATATCACTCTGAAAATATTGTCGTTGAGAATTTACAATATATTTCGTAAATAAAGAAAAAACTTATCCAGAAATTTCGATATGATTCTTCAACTCAAGATTATTCATTTTTAACCTTTTACTTCGAACAGTATAGATTTTCGACCTATAAAATTTTTCCTTTAAATACGGACTACAAATACAGTGCAGCTCACCCAATAGGATTTTAACTATTCTCGGGTGACTAATCTGGCAGTCCTTTAATCACCCTGTAAATGGTTGCGCTCCACTATCTATCGTATTACGCAAAGTGCGATAGCTAGATTTATTAATATGAGAGAAAACAAAAGCAGGCAACTCTATTGATGGAAGAAAAGATCTTAGTGTTATTTTCCAAAGAATTGAGAATGAGGGAAAGCATTTATCTACTCTGCAAGATTCCTCGTTTCAAAAGGACATTTCGAGAAATCATCCGTCCGTAATCTAATGATTAGATATCAACTATACAATTCTACATAAATTAGTAATATGAATAAGGGAAAATAATGTAAAAAAAT
>BGPR01000111.1:159488-219131 GCA_013235015.1 Araneus ventricosus
TCTGAAATGAAAGCATGTTTTTGCAAAAAGGAGTAACTGATTTATTTATGCAATTAAGTGACCATATTAGTATATAACACAAAATCCTGCCAATTAGTGGGGAAAAACCCGGTAGTTTGACTTTTTTATAAAAAAAATCATTGATGAAAAATAAATAAAACTGTGACTTTTCTGGAAAGATATATTGTACTCCGATAAACAATGGATATTTTAATAAAATTTGACAAGCACTATGTCGAATATTTTAGCTCCAACAGTCGTTCGAACCTTAGCTACCCAGTTTTACCCCGGTTTTCCTACATTTTTATTGGTGTAGAAAAAATAATTAAATAACTAAATTAAATAAAAATAATTAATTAAATTATTAATTAAATAAAAAATGATCAGAATTTGTAATGTACAAAAATGAATAATCATTTTGTTTTAATTATTTTCTTATTAGTTTTTAAATTATAATTCATTATTATAAATGCCATGGGATCTTACATTATTTTTTTAAATACACTTCGAGGTGACGCCACTTGTATGGAGTCAAAATTTTACTAAATTAATCGATTAACTGATAATTAAACTCTGAGAATATTAAAGTAGTTTATAGTCATCAAGAACACAAGTGTACAAAATTTCAGAACTCTAGAATATCAGGAATTGAGGGAAAAATAATTTTCAAAATTCCATCTTCGCAAACATGAAAGAAGTCGAATCAAATAAAAAAGTGCGTAAAAACTTTTTTTAGGATAGAAATTTTTCGAAATACAATTATTGATGCTTGGAGCTCAGTTTTATTTTCTGATGAGTTTGAATTTAATTTTCAACGACGAGATTAGAAGGTTACGGATACTAGGTATAAAATGGTAGTACTATACTGTTAAAACAGTGCTCGATTTTTTTACTATGATTGTAAGAAGCTCTGCAGTCTAAGTTAAGAGAATTTTAGTAGTCATGATACTACAAAAAGACAAAAATTCCTCAAAGTAAACTAATGTGAAAGTCAGCGCTTTCGATGTATTATTTCGAGAAATTTCTAAAGAAACTTTTTTTCCAGATGTTATTATTTCTTAAATAATTAAAATATAAAGTTCAGCAATAATCGAGCAGTAGAATGCTCACATGTGACACTTTCTTATCTAAAATTTTTACACATTTCGAAAATCGCCGCCTTGCTGCTTCGTCATCAAAAATAAGCCAAATAATAACGGGTTGAAAGTTGTACTGTGAAATGCATGGACTATACAGAGTAGGATTCCAATTTTCTTTAATATACTTACGTTGTAATGTTAGAGATAATTTCGAAAATAAACAACATAAAAATGAATAATTAAAATTTTTATCGACAAATCTCACATGTAAGTATAGAAACGGGGAAAGTTCTGAAGTTGAAAACCTTAAAAGTTGTGATATATTTATTGCATTTATTGCACATTCACTTAAGAAGTAAGTTTTCTTTCACCAGGTATATTTGAGCGAGAAATAGGGGAAGAGTCATATTGTACTGTTTTTACTATTGCTCTAATAAAAGAAATTATTATTACTGTAAATGCAGCAAATATTCACCGCATCATTTATATTGGGTTCCATCCTATAACTAACGATTTTAATAACATATAATAAATAAAAGCAATAAATGACCAAAGAAACAGCAAGATACACTTACATACACTTCGCAATCATGTATAGTATTTAAAGAGCAGTTGTACAATTCTAAAGAAATGATCATTATCTCTAAGAATGTAGAAAGAAAACTTCATAAAATGAAATTTAATTTATTTAAATAAGATTTTTTCATTAAAAATATTTGCAACTTCAAGTCAAAAATATAATACGTAAATTATTCAATAAATAAATAGTTAAATTATTTAAATGTTAAAAGTCAAAAATTGTAATTGATACAAATAATCTTCAATGAGTAGTATAAGGTTAAAACATCAACACAACAGTGATTAGGTCCGTGAGCATGGGCTCAACAGCCCAAAATCTCCGAGACATAACTGTTATTTTATTTATAATCATCTAGAAAATATTTACTTGGCCTTGTATTTTGATACCCAAGAAGTTAAAAAATCAAATACCTTTATGATTAGTAAGAAATTTATTTTAAAGGATGTTTTATAGTTTCTTGTTTGCGGCTATTATATAAAACAGCGAATACATTGAAATGGTGCTCTTTATTCTGATTGTAAAATTCAGAAAGAAAATCTAAACTACCCTACGAATAAATCATCAGATTCTTTTTATTCGTCTTTTAAATCACGGGGATTATTTTGCTTGAGCCCGAACCTCGACCGAAAAAGAGAAAAAAGCTTCAACTAGCTAAACATTTCAGTTTTTTCCCAGGATCTGCCCACCTTCCCGTTCATTGATTTCTTTTTCGATTTTCGTTTTTCGGATTCGCTTTTCCCCCTTTGTCAGTTTGGTCTTCAATGAAACCCTATACGTGGTGCTGTTCATCCCCTCTTCTTCCAGAGCAAGCTCGATTACCCCTCTGTCTACGGAAGTATGGAAAAAGTATGAGGGGGCCACTCGGTAGCTAAGAAAGATCGGTTCAGCAAGATAACGAATCTTACTCTTTTCCCCCGCTTGGCTGATCTGCAAGGTAAGTCAAAGATGTTTCATTCAATTCTATGTCATTCTAGAACTAAATTCCTTGAATTATTGCGATTTAATGATTTAATGTTTTTTCGTGAATATGTTATAAACAATATGAATCTGTTGCTAGTTAAAGATGATTGTTGTCTTTCGATTGAAATCAACTTTTCTTTCAATAATTAAGGCAAAGCTCTATTTATAATAAATAAGAGGAAAGTTAGTTAATCAATAATCTATGTTTATTTGTGAAATGCTAATAAAATACTTTAATTCTAGATGACTTTCAGAAGTATTTTTGCTTGTTTAAATTGAAGAAATTACATAAGCACTTGCTGTTTATGTTTTTGAAACCCCACTTAGGATTACGATCCGTAAAATAAGAAGCTCTGATTCAAGAAAAACTTTTAGGTCTTTCTTATGTTTAAAGTGAAATATTGTTTTTGTATGAACTACTAAATTCTTTGTATGATTGGGTCACTGTATGTGTGTTGGGTCACTGTGCTGAATATCCATATTATAATAATTTATATGCATATTGTTTCCGGCGATGACTTATGACTGTTTTAAATAAAAATCAGCTTTTCAATGATATTTTAAAATTTATTTGCCTTTTTAGCATTTTAAAATGGAATATTGTTATTAAATTAAGTATCAAGAAAATTCTCTTGTTATGAATGTATACATTGCGGGCTTTATTTGGATATAATTTATGAAAGAAATATATAGAGATTTTTTTTTCAAATTGATATTAGTCACTTAGAAAAAAAAGTTGATATTTTTCTAAATTTGATAGTAAATCTAATGTAGTAAAACTTCCTTTTAAACATTCGTCGCTCTGGTTTCTTGAGGGATACAATAGTAATCGATAGATTTGAGTTTTTGATTCACCTCTATGTTTTTCTCGAATCTATTATTACTGAAAAGATTTACAAATGGTTACAAAAATTGTTTTTTAAAGAACTGCTAATAAAACATTTGTCATATTCTCACAATCTCAAAATAAGATTCAACAACATTTAAAAGTTAGAAGCATCAATAAAATATCATAACATTGGGTGAAACATATGCTTATAACTTCTGTTATAAAGAGGCAAAAAAATCCGGAAGATTTAGAATTTAGAAAATCTTAAATCAAAAAGAATTATAATTTGAAAAAATCTAAAACCAAACACGTTTGAACTTGGAAAATCTAAAATCAAGCAGATTTAGAATCTATTCCATCTAATGACACAACACCTGAAAAATCGATTCAAGGAATCGCTTGTTTCAAGAATCTTTAAGAAATATATTTTAAATTAGCCGACTGATTATATAATTAGGAATCTCCGCATTTCAAGCATTTATGTGTAAGTTGTTTGTGGAATAAGAATGACTTTTTTTCATTTAAAATAATTTCTTCTTTCAATCGTTGAAGAAAGTATTTCAGCCTTTTTGGCATTTAACAATGGTCTTATTTCAAGTAATTAACATGAATGTATTTTATTTAATAACCTAAAAAAATTTTAAGCGATTACGGATGATTAGCAAATAAATATTTGATTCTTTTTAAACAATTTCGATAACAGTAGAAAATAGAATTAAAAGGGAATTTGGTTTTATCTTTGATTTTTAAAGTATTAAAATTTCAAACTGCTGATATTTATCTGCTTTATAGATCTTACGAAAAGCCGTATTCTGAATTAGAATTACTTCAACGCAATTATAATAATAACATTCATATCTTTTTTTCAGGCCATTGAGAAAATGATACAAACAACTGCACAAGTAGTAACAAGATTATTTTAATATCTTTCAGTTTTTTAAGTGATTACAAAATTTATTATAGTTTTCTTTCCTAGCAATTAAATAACAGAACAAAAATAATTTTATTCAAAAGTTTTGTTGTATTTTAAATTAAGTTACAACATAATTATTCTTTTAAAATCATTGAAATATTTTGTTTCTGTCTGTCATTTATGAAAAAACTTAAATGGAACAATAATGGTTAATATTCGGCTAAGGTTTCAAAATTCACTGTTTCAGTTATGTATATCTGGCTAAGTTTTAATAATAAACAAATCATCATGTTTTCATAAAAATTATTATGCTTTTTAATTCTTTTGTAAAAGTTTCTAAAATTATTTTAAAAATGCTGCCGAAATATCTTAATCACACTGAGGGAATGTAAATAACTGTTTCTTAAATCCAGACCATTCGAAGCTAGATGTTTGAAGTTTTTAATAAGTTTGTTGACATCAGAGTTTATGTGTTCGTTCAAACGACAGTCATACTGCCTGATGTACTGCAGAATAATGGTATTTAACCTGATGTGTATCCATATTTTAAATCAATACTCATACGAGAGATTCTTCTAATCATAAACTAAATTAACCGAAACTTACAAACAAAATTTAAAAATTTCTCCTTTCTAAAAAAAGGAAGACTTTTGCTTCCCTTGTTAATATTCATAAAAAAAGAAATTCTATTCTTAAGAAAAGTAATCTTCGTCTAAATAAATTATTTATCAAATATTACGATTAAGTATTATGCTCAGTATTTAAATAATACAAGAAATGAAAATATTTCTCGAACACTACAAATAATTATTATATGCAGTATGATTATTTTTTCTAAACTTATAATTTATTTCACATACTATTCCTAGAAAACACGCTGTTCATTATAGTTGGGTATCAGGATCGAAATAAAGATGTTAAGTTAGGGATATTTATACCTAACGCAGAATTCGAATTCATAGTCTTAGAAGTAGATCTTTCATCTACACAGGGTAATTCAAAAGTCCTTTGACAAACTTAAAGGATAGGTCAGGCATATACAGGCGGATGACAGAAAAATGTGAACACTTCAGGATTTGCACATTTTCTCGAATATTTTCGCCCAAATAACATTTACAATATTTATTAATTAATATTTCTTCCAAAACACTGGATGGATTTTCATTGAACTTCTACCATATAAAAAAGAGGCTTATACTCACACTTTACTGTGAAGATTTGGTCACGAGAGTACTTAGGGGACCTATCAGAAATTGATGAAGTAGAAAAGGATTTAAGACTCATTCCATTTCACAGAAAGGTGATAATGGTTTGCAACTTTCATCAATGGTTTTATTTGATGCGCGCAATATTTACATGCATTTTCGCACAAAATGGCACGAATATTCGGGAAGATATAACGGTTTTCTTAAAAAATAAATATAACAACGGGAATGGTTTTTAAAAATTTTGTTACTGAAAATAATCGTTTTATTTATCTAACATTTTAACACGTGATTTAATTTGGCATAAGACTTTTTATTTAGTTCTTGCAATAAAACATATATTTAAAGGACTTAATAATAATTTCTTAGATTTATTTTTCCAAACGGCAAACAAACTGGTGAGAATGAGCAGAAAACCTGAATTTCAATCCTGTTTGGAAACCTGATATGAATCCTATACAGTATTGCAACGTTTTTCTTTTACCAATCTGAACAATACTGTGTGCAAATTTTGTTGGAGGATAGTTCAGCAAAATGAAATATATATTTTTTCTTTTCTATTCTTTTTTCCCTCCTTCTAATATTTTTTAAAAACTAAATATATGCAAGAATATTTTAAATTTCCAGTGATTACTTGAAGATTTTCTTATCGTTGTTTCTTTCCATAGCGATTTCGAAAAAATAATCATAAAGAAGCAACTTTTACAAGCTGATGGTTCAAGTAACATCTGAAAGTGGTAACCAATAGAAACGGCCAACTAAAGTAATGCAGGATGTTTAGAACGAAATCGTCCATACATAGTACACATAGTAACATGCAAGCCTCAAGGTTGATAGTAACCAATCGAAAATTCTTTATCTGTGAATAAATCAACGCAAAAACAGAAAAAAAAATACAACTAGAAATGAATAAATGAATTTTCAGCACGATATTCCGTCCAAAGACAGAAGCTTCATTCGAAACCAACAAAAGCAATTTTATTCCAAACGGCAGTTTTTCCGTCAGACGGCAAGCAAAAGTGTGACGAATAACTGAAAAATCTATTTAGTTTACGTATGCTTTCATCCAATCGTAGGGCTCCGTGAAATAAACAATTATCCTTAACCTGCGCTCAACCTACACTGATATACAAGTAGGCCCATAAAATAAATATTTATAAATTATCATCACTCTGTCTCTTCAGTAGAAGCTTGCTCAATCTGAGTATTGCAGACGATGTGACCACTCCATTCGCTATTGTTTACATCCAAACCTCGGAGTTACCATGGTGACCGAAATACGAACGGCTGCCAGCTTAAAGCTCATAATAACTCTTAAAAGCTCTCCGTCACACGCGATGCGTTATTTCGCTTCACTTACAACCTACATGGAAGAAAAAGTTTTATGTGGTAGAATCCTCTAAAGGGTCTTGTTCCTCATTTCCTGTAACATTCGTTTTCTCCAACAGAATAAAAATAGGACGAAGACAGTAAATTTATTTAATTGCACAAAGTTCATCTTCCTTAGAGTGACCTTGGGATTTCAGAAAGCAAATCATGCGAACGAGAGGATTGGTTTCAACTTACTCACTGCAAACAACGAATGATATGGAAAATTCTAAAACTGAAAGAAAACTGGAAAGAATTCTGGAAAGAAATTAATGTTAAATTGCGATAACTTCCTGTTTTTAACTTCTAACTCGCGATGAATGACTAATAAAATAAATTGTACATGTCTATAACTAAATTAAGATGAGATAATGATGCATTCAGATTCAGTTCGAACCCAATACGAGAAAAGTTATTAATCGTTAGTTGCTTCATAATTATGTGCTGTTAAAATAATCGATCATTTGGTATGAAAAAGAATGCTCTATTCCTAAAAAACCTACAAATAATTTTGACTGATTCCTTCATGAAAATGTCGCAAATCCGGACTGCAAGCAACAAAATTTCAGAAGTTTCAAAACAGCTACAAATCACAGTACAAAAACTCAAATTTTAAAATCTCCGAAAGGTTTTATTCTTCCATTCCTGTAGAAGTCGTTTCACCGACAGAATAAAAATATGATGAAAACATTAAATTTATGTGATTGTGTCTTCCTTAAAGCAGCTTTGAGATTTCGAAAAGTAAGATATACAAACTGGGCAGTTGATTTCAATTCAATGAAAACAAAGATTGATGTGGAAAACTTTAAAACTCCGTGGAGTAAAGATTAATTTGAAACGAGAATCGCTTATTGTCTGAGTCTTGATGAATGCCTAACAAATGGAATGTCAAGAAATATCCATAACACACATCAGGCAGAAAGGAGGAATAGGAGAATGTTGAAATATAGTCTTTAATCAACACAATGGCTGCTTTTAATCGTCTTATATCTATAATTATTAAAAATAGTTACCGTATCTGAAAGATCAAAACAGACTACTCTTGTTTCCAAAATCTAAAAATAGTCAAAAAGAACTACAGGCAGTTAAATTACCTGTATTACTAAATTTCACATCATCTTTACAAAACTATGGAAATTCTTTAGATGAAATTATAGGAAATTCTTTAAATAAAGCTAATGAGAAACTAGTTTAAAAAGAAAATTCTGTTTGGAAATATGAATATCAGTCAATTTACAATCAAGTTATTCTCTTATTATCCAACCCTGGAAAGTAATTTATCGCAAAAGTTCAGCTTTTTTAAATGAGTTTTAGTCTAAAAGCAATGAAAATACCTAAAATATGTAATGAAAGTCATATATTATCGTTGACCAAAAATTTGAAAATTATTGTTAATAAAAAATTTTGCAGTGAAGCATTCTTATATATCTAGTACTGAAGTTCTACAGGATGATTGTTATCAACCATACCATTTCAACGCATAATAAAACAAAATAATTTTCCTAATTTTCCTCGATCAAATTGTACATCCTTTATATGTTATACACATACATAATCGTTTCTATCTATTTACATTTTTGATTCTTTACAATTATTATTTTTATGAAATTTGTAGGTTCACTCACTCTTTAAATTTCTCTTAAAAATCTGATGCTTTGATTATAAGTGTTATGCGGACTGACTGAAAAGTGTTTTAAAGAAGCTTGTACATGTCAGGCTTAGCTACACGATACTCCAACTTTCGTTTTTTGCCCAGATATGACATTCATAAAGTAATGATGTCAATCTATTCTCACGTGACTCACGTCAAGTGGGGAATTCAATTTTTGAATTCATTGTGCCTCTTTCAAGAGGGAAAAGGACGTGATGTCACAACACAGTGGAAGATAACGGCTAATTAAATGTAAGATGCCATGCGCGCTTACATTTTTCATGTGATTGTGACTTCATGTCATTTGATATTATAATGGCTGGCATTCGTCGTTTGAGCCTTTCTTAATCACCTAGTAGGAGTTGAAGTCAAAGGCTTTATCTTCAGCATTCACCTCATAAGATAAGGCTGTAAGGAAGTCAGATGCACAGAAAAAGAAATCCTGGGTTTTTGAATATTATATCTACACATAAAGGATAATCTCTAAGCTTCGATAGTAAACTTTCTGAGTTATTGTACTTATCAATTAAACGAAAAAATAATAATTCAACCCAATTTTATTTAATAATAGTTTGAAAGCACACGTTTCCCTTGTGTTTGGATACCTTATGTAAATAGTTGAAGTATTTTCAATTCATATTTTAGCTTATACAAGAAGCAAAGCAATCCTTAAATAATGAATTGCTTGATAAATAGCATTTCGAAAAGATGGTATTTGAAATGTTCATATTTTCGAGCAAGGCAAACACTAATCTAGAAGGTCAAAAATTGACGATCATATTTTATTATTTACTTGTTGCTTTTTTCTGCAGTGTCGGTGGAATAAAAATATTTATACACTCAATTCCATTCGTTACTCTTTTATTCATTGTAAAATTTTCATATAACTTTAATATCCATAATTCCGTTATTACTATTATAAAAACTATGGAATGTATTAAAGAAATACTTTACTAGGAAAGCAAATATGTCCTTTTCAATTCCATCATTTTTTAATTTCACTGTGAAAATTAGTTTAACTTTAGATTAATTTTATTATACTCAATAATTCCTTTTATTGCAAAGTGTTTTCATTTTATTTGTTCATTTATATGTTTATTTATTGTTAATACTTTTTATTCATTTAATTTTAATGTTTGTATTTATTTTATTTTCATTTTTATTAATTTATTTATTTTCATTATTTTATTTTTACAGCATAGGAACAGCAGTTTAATTCTTATAAATCTTATAATTTTCATGATGCTTCTTTCTGCATTTATAAAGCAAACTTTCATTTCTTTTTTGTAAAATCGGCTAGCGATACTACGGATTATTACCTTTTTTAAAACTCGCTTCGCTTATCGATTCTCTAAAATGAAAAATGAGCATTTAATAGAAAAATAGTTTACCTGGTGAAAGCCGAGATACGTTTCTACGGTGTGCGATGTGTAAAACACCTCTCCATCGCAGGTGAGAATCATTAGAAATCCATTCAATGCCTGGAAGGAAAAAGAAATTATTGATAGAGTGGACTCATAAAGGAAAGGTGGCAGAAAAGAAATGACTCTGCATTTTCCAGGAAACCAGCATCTGAAAAGTATTAAGGATTATTGGAAAATACTTGGAGTTTGAATGAATGGTTAAATGTTACTAAATATAATATTCTCCTTTGATGGAAAAAGTGCTTTTTGTTCTTAGTAGAAGCTCAGAAAAATCAATGAAAATATTCTTTGATTCTACTACTTTTATTTTGTATACAATAATCAGGCAAGATTTCAATCGTAGCTAAAAAGGCGATATTAAATTGTTCAATTGGATTAATGACGGACGCCCTATTTTTCATTCTTTGATGAGAGATTGACAGATATTTTATTCGTGTTTTATCTGAGAAAAATTTTTAGTATACTAACTTCTTCAATTTAAAAGAAATCTTTCATTATCTTCTTCTGCTCTTAATAACTATAATCTAATATAGGGATTCTAAACCTTTTTTCGCTCGCAACCATTTTTTATGCGAAAAAAAAAATCGCGACCACATTCATGTAAAAAATGTTTTCATTGCCCTAATTGTAAATGCTAATTAGAAAAAGAGAAAAAGAAATAGACGAATATTTATTAATAAATGAAAAGCAAAAAAAAAAAATACCTGACTACATTCATTAGGCAAATTTTAAATCAAAATGCTTTAAATGAAGAATTTCCTCAAATTTAAGTACGAAAATAAGTTTTGCTTTAACAGAGAAGAATGACAGGGCTTGACAGGAATATTGCTTTTTCCTTTGCTATTAATTTACTTTTAATAGATTTTTTATTTCTGAATGAGTTCTAAATCTCCTTCTATTTAAGACTACTCTCTCGCAGATTCAGCAAATAGCAGATATTCAAAATAAATCTTATAGAAAATTGGCCAACTATAAGTTTATTAATATCTGATTATATTTGAAGGTATTTTCTTAAGACATGCCGGTTATTCATTCATTGAGATTTCAGAAAAACGGCATTCAGAAAGATGACCTTGCTTCTCTTCTGAGGCCAATGCAGTCAATTCCCGTTCATGTGACACATGTCAAATGTGTCGCGCCAACTTAATTTTGTTATCTACCGAGCAATTTTCAGGAGTATAAGGGGCTTTACATCACAGTATCGAGAAAAACAATGTATCGTTAAATGTTAGATGACACGTGGATTTAAGTTTATCTTGTGACTGTGACATCACATGAATTGACCTCATTTCTTCATCAGCAGCTACATATCTTATACCTGTTTAACAGGATAACAGTGCAAGCTTTATCAATTCATTTCCTTTTTATTTATTTTTTTTAATTATGGCAATCTAAATGACTATCAAATCCTAAAACATTTGTGTATTCAGCAAATTACACTTATACCGCTCACTCATAGAACACCTAACAAGAACCTTATTAATCACTCAAATGAATCGAAATCTGACAGCCAGTTTGGCGATCTTTTTCTTCGTACCTGCCCGCCAAACAGGCTGAATCCAAGCCATTGTATTAGCTTTCCGATAGACAGCGCGTTCACCGGGGGAGAGAGACAGAGGTGTTCACAAGGTAATTACGAGTCTGTTGGGGGGCGGTTTAGTTGCGTCCCATTGAATTTTCGGGGAGGGGAGTGTAAATGCCCCTCGCGGGGGTCCCAAATGCCAGGTAATTACCTCTGGCATTGAATAGGCACCCTGTTAATTGAGCAACCACAGGCAAGCAGCTGGCGTCATGATACCTATCCTTTTTTATGATTTTTTGCGTTTGTTTGGAAGGGCCCGTGTAGTACTTCAAAAGTAATTGACATCAGATAAGCCTACTTTTCACGCTCTGAGGCTCTTGAATCGGAAGGGTGATGCTCTCTTTGACGTTTTAAACGATTCGACAGTTTAGAGTGATAATTTTAAATGTCTCGCGTACAGTAACGTACACTTCAAAAAGATTAAAAGGTGGTTTCAAATTTTTCGTTCGCTTTAAAACGAATGAAACTCTCTGATTAACTGATATAAATATATATTTCTTTTGAATGAAATATTCTCCAGGAGGAAATGCAATGAATATTTGTAGCAATCATTGTTTGAAATGTTAAAATGAATATTTATGCGCACATTATAATATATATCTCTATATATGAATGAGAGTCTACACTATCACAAAGAGGCATAAATTCCCCAGCATAGAAATATTATCTATTCTAAAATTTTGAGTTATTTTCGTTGATTATCATTTTATGTTGCATTAGTTGCGAAAAAGTGCGGAAGCCTTATTAGCTGACTGAAGAGAGAAACAAAAATGATTTTAAGCCTTTCAGACTCCCCAGTATACAAGTATTCCTTGTGGCAAAATTCTTCAATTATTGCTGTCGAAAATAATTTATATATATATATGAACAAAAATTATTTCACGCTCTTCAAACTGTGATTACCATCATTCGACAAATTTTAATATGTATTAATATATTTTATCTTTGCTATAACATGAGAAGCAACAATTCATTCTTGAAGTTCGTTTCATAAGCAGGAATTTTTTTCATTTATTAAATTATTTTATTGATAATGTAAAATGTAATTTAAAATATAATTTCTTTTCAATCTTAAATTCTTAAATAACGATCTAAATAATCAGCCACCTAAAGAAATAAAATTCATTATAGCGCAACGGTCCAACTCTTTGCGTTATAACTGCCTCAAAACATCTGAACTCATAATCATTAAAGCACAGCCCACATTTAACAAATTCATTTGATTTATAAAATTAACTCATCAATCTGAAGTTGCACAATGAACTGTTAGGTAAAGACCTTATGATTCTGAAGTTCAATTCGATGAAGAATATGACACTGTATCATAGGAAAAATTGCATCATTAGACAGTAACAGGACGATTGGTGAATCAAAAATAAGACAACAAGCGCACATATAGATCTCTATCCCCTGAAATAACAACTTTCCAGAACTATCATTTCAAAGTTATTTAAAATATAATTAAAAAAGAGGAATATAAGATGCTAAGTGTCGTTGAAAAAAATTCTACCACTTTTCTAGTATAATTTAAGGTTCCAAATTAAAACTTTCTGAGATTAAGTAATATCATGTTTGCAAACATTTTGGCGCCACCTTTTATTCAGGTTCTTTATACTCAGTTAGAAGTATTCGGTAGTGTAGAATGTGGTTTGCTTCAGATACATGCTGCCTAATAACATTTTGCACAATATAGGACATTTGAAAATTGTTAAGATAATCAAAGATTAAAAATTCAATTAATTCCTACATAATTTGGATTTTTGAATGTATAAAACTCTTCATAGATCTTCCTTCCCCTAAACTGATTAAACCTACTCACCTACTGTTCAAGTCATCCAATGATATTAATTTTGTTTAAATTCATACTTTATACATACTAAGTTTTGTTTCTTCATTTTTAAGTTTTGTGTTATCCCCATTTTTTTTCACTCTTCTTCAAATAATCTAATACTTATGAAGAATTCAGCCTGTCACTTCATAAACATAAACCGAAAAATACTGAAAGTTCCAAAATTTAAATACAAGTAAAAAGTGAACAGTTCTGAACTTCTAAAACTTTTATCTTCCAAAGTAAAACCTTAATGCAGATAACCTAAACTTAGATTAAATAGAATAATCTGCGTTATTTATTTCTCTTGCTAGGTTAATGAGTTTTCAAAAGTAATTAAAAAGAATTTTTCATATATAAATAAAGCTCCTTTTTTCCTTGGAATAAGGCATATCTAGGAAGTATAAAAGTCAAGAAGGTAAATTTACATTTTTACTTGTAAATAAAATTAAAAGTGTGTATTCTTATTTATATTAAGAAAGTCCTACTTTTAGAAAATAACCGTGACAGTCAAAATTTACTCACTAATAATGATTAAGAAAGTAATCAGTCAAAAAATATGTTTTAGCAATGCCTGGAAAACAAAACGAATCTTTTTAATAACTTTTCTATGTAATAAAAATAATTAGCAACTTTTTAATAATATATAAAGTTTGATATGATTTTAATTGTATTTACTTTAGGCATGGTTTACTTTATCTCAGTATTCATCACAGTTAATGACAACAGGATAGTGTTTCTATTGAAATTAATGTTTCTGCTAGTTTATCAATGAGAATAACTTTGAGTAGCTTTATCAGCTGAATAAGTAACAGTTCCTTACGTCATATGCTATGAATACCTCCACCGACGTAGATGCATCAGATAAACAACCAATAATTATTACTTTTTTCCTAAATATGTTGAGGCCGTAGGAAAAATATCTTCGACGAAATATTCGAAGAACAGAGTAAATAATCTGAATGCTCTTGTTAGAAAGAAATAAAAATTTCATCAAGATGAGTGGGAATTTTAATTTTGAACGGAAGAATCATTATGACGAAGTAAATAGTAGCCAGAAAATTTTGAAAAATTTAAGTTATCAAATTGTATTAAATGAGGTTATTTAATTAACCATGTAGTAAGCCTGTCGCAAGGTTTGCTTTCAAACAGTTAACAAGACTGATTTGGATTTCAAGGAGAAATACATGAAACACATATTAAACTATAATTTTCTATAACGCTGCTTTTTAATGAATTTGATTGCTGCTTTTTAATGAATTGATTTTTAATTATCTAACCCACAAAATAAAAATTTAGTCTGAAATCAGCTGAAAACCTAGAACAAAAGAATCCTTATATGTTTTCAAATTTGTCTGCAAGTTTTTACCAAATTAATCACTTTTCATTGTTGTCGAGTTTCTCCTAATTAATTTATTTTTTAATTAAATCAGACTTCATTTAAAAATATTTGAATTAAAGATGCTTTATTTTTAAAATTTTGTGTACATCCTTTGTACACAAGAAAGTTTAACCATATACATAGGAATAAGAATATTAAATTAAAATTTGTTTATGTTTATGTGTTCTGTCGCATGCTGCTTCAATACCACGTCATCCAAATGTGGATGATACGAAAAATATTACTTGTATCTCCTTTTCATGACGGCTATGATAGATCTAAGAAATGTTTTTCGCTAATGGCTCTTCCTATCAGCATGCTATTGGAAGTATTCTTAAGTTGCTACTTTTATTACTAATACTTGCTAACTAATTTCTAATTATCCATACCACTATTGCCTTGAACAAATGGAGCGATAACTTGCCAGCGTGTTTTGAGTTTCTGAAGAATGCGAATATCTTCAATAATTCTGAGAAAATGATAATTGCTTCTTGGATATACAAGCACTATTCGTTCCGAAGTCGTTTACCTTTAAACATTTTGAAACCGGCTATCGAACAACTTAGTTTTTGTGAAGAACAGCTTCAGCATAAAGTATCGTTTTAGAAAATAATAATATTAATAAACGAAACAAGATCTACAATAAGGCATAAAATGTGATTTTGGGTAAAATATTATAAATTCAGTGACAGCTGAATGCTATTATACGAATAAATTAAATCATTTTTACCATTTTCAACTGTATTAACATTTCAACCCTTTTAAAGAGAATTCGCGTGACAAAATTGTTGAAAGCTGCTATTGAACATGTGAGTTCTAATTACTTTTTCAGTTGATCCCCCTACAAAACATATCTGTGTCAAAGACGCTCTACAGACAAGATACTAAACAAGACAACGCAGTTTGTGGATAGCCCCTCATACGTTTCTGTGTTTATATTACTCATATATATGGCCCAAATACATTTGTTATACGAATCCTGAATGCACTCAAGTATGAAAGCATATGGGGAGAGAGACACTTCCAGAGCGCGCGGGGAGAGGGTTTACTGTGGAAGGTGAGCATCATTAATTAAGAAATAAATAAAATCTGTCACATCAATAGAGACCGATGGTAGTAGAAACGTTTGCTTTCCATTCAATGGGAAGTTGTTTTTTCTTTATACCTGGCGTTTCGGAGTGCAAAAAATGACCCTACCGCATTCAGGTAAAAAGAAACCGCTGTATTAGAAAATGACGGAATACCAAAGATATACTAACGATATTTGTAAAATGAAAAAACATCCTCCCCTGTTTTTTTTTTCTTTTCATTTGCTTTCATAACTTCTAGCGAGCAATTTTGCGATTCAATAGAAAGTGGGTTCTTTCAATGGTTTTTGGTTTTGGGGTGAAAATATTTTGTTGAAGATTTGCGGTAAAATTTATCGCTGTATTTCTTTTCGATGTTGCTATATCAATTAAGGTACATGTTTGTGAACTTCAAACAATTCATTCTTGATATTTAATAAATAGTGGATGCAATCAAACTACACATTGATAAATTTATTTGTTAGAGTTGAATAAAGAATATCTTAAATTGTTTTGCGCTAATTCCATTGTAAGTATTTATCTTTAAATGTTATAGTGAAGAATAAATTAGACAAACTTTATTGTTTTGTGATAAAGTGAAATCTTTTCACATCAATTCCCAATTTTTATTATATTCGCTTACAGTACTTACAAACTATATATCATCCCCATGCTAATCATTTAAGGCATACAAAGAATTTAATAGAAAGTTCTATAAGTTTCTTTGTATTGTATTGATAAGCCTTTGTTTTTCATTTTTTTTTTCAAAAAAAATAATGAAAGAAAATTATTTTATGAAGGTAAAGATCTGGAAGAATAAACATAAGATTTTGTATTTTAGAAACGTAGAAGAATTTTCTATAAGGAATATTTCTTACATTTATTTGTCGATAATTAACCTAATTAGCAAATTAATTGATAAAGCTGATAAAAGCACTTTAAACGAAAGATAAATATTTTGTAACGAAATGTGAATATTCTCGCACATTTAATAAAAGTCAATTTTTTCGATAAATGTATTGAATATTTAATATTTTTACTAATTAGTTACGTAAATGTAGCTTCCCATCAAATACAGAAATATTCCAGCATTTTATTTTTCAATAAAAATTATCTATACTAACATATAGCATATTTGACACATAGCAAGTTTTCATGTAACGTTAATTTGCATATTGAAATATTTAAGTATGTAGATTTTAAAAGTGTTTATAAATGAAGGAAAACACCGTTTATGGTATTTTAGAGACAAATATTGATAAAGTACTAGAATTAGTTCATATCATTCACTGAAAAATTTGATGGCAACGGCAAATTTTTAGAACAGAAATTCTTAAGCTGTGGGTTCTAGTAAAAAATTCATAAAGTTATTTTTATTATTATTTCAGATTCTTGAATGATTGTAAGTAAAAGTAGACAAATTCCTCTTATATCAGAAGTTATCAAAATATTTTATTACAATTTATTAAATAATTACCTTTAATTTAATTTCTTCTTTTATTTTTGATTAATTCTCTATTTTCTAAACAAAGTTTTCATTGTCGAATTGCGAAAAAAAATTACGACGGAAAATGAAGTCTCGAATATTCTTTTTCACCTGAAATGGAGTCACGAATACCCAAGAAGTATTAATCTGGAGTGAATTATTAATAAATAAAATAATAAGTACTGAATATGCATTTGATATATAAAAATTTCTTCAAGATAAAAAAATTCTTGACCATATGCAGGTTGACTAAGCTACTTAAATGCAACTTATAGGGAGAGTCATCATCGCCCCGTTGATTAAAATTTTTGAATTCTATGTATGAAATCAAAAGGTTTGAAGTTCGATTAATAGCAAAGGAATTGCTTCACAACAACAATTTCAAAAGTTTAAAATAAAAGCTAACCATTTATATTCTGTTTGTTTGACACCCATTTAGTTGTCGAACTAGTTATTAAAGCTCTATAACTGTCATTTTTACTCGCAAATTAATCAGGACTAGCATTCGGTAAGAGTGCAACTGCATCATAAGTTTGATAACATCCACAAATGATTCTTATTATGTTCAAGAAAAACCATATTATATAAATAATTTATCAACTTAATTGGTAAGATATTGAACATACAGCTTTGTATAATTGACTATCGCCAGCAGTCAAAATGTTGGCCATCTAAAAGCAAACAACCCTACAATTTTAATAACTTATTGCAATGCGAATTAATTTTGCACAGATCAAATAAAACTTTCCAAATCATACCTGGGTATACTCTTTTTCGTTGTGGTTCTATTCAGACCAAATGAATCGTATCATAATGGAAAATTTTTACTTTCTTTTTTTCACGAAGAAAATGTCATCGATTTCATATTTAACCAAAAAATAAAGAAATACACAGTTGAAATTACTTTTATGATTAAGTTTTGGGTTATAGTATTGGCCAACATAAACAAGGCATCATTCCTTCAATTTAAAGTAGGGAAAGATTACTTCCTTGCTCTTTCCATTAGTCTCTAACCAGGTGTTTCATGATTTAGACTTTCTTTCTCGACCCCTGTTCTTCCGTTGTCATGGTAACACTAAATGTGAACCATCGGCGAAAAACAACGTTTGAGGGGATAGTTCCCTTGTTCAGGGGGTTGAACGCATGATACAACCAGTTTTGTTAATGATTCTTTGATACCTATTGACCTAAGTAGCTCGATCAGTTTAGAACAACAAGAAAGAACATTTTATTATGAAACTCATTTGCTTTTAAGGTTATTAGAATTATGAACGACCTATTATGGTAAAGTTTTTTATATTCATCTCGTAAAAAGGTTCATTTTGTGAGAAAATATTATTACGAATGTCTTAAATTATAAATATATATGGAACATTTCTGAATTGATAATAGAAGAAAAAAGATGGGAAGATCGTAATACTGTTATGAAATGAACAAATTAATCTTACTTACAGAGATTCATCCTTCTGAATTAAAAAAAAACAGAGATTTTAAAAAATGAACAAGTTCATACCATTTAAAGAGTTTCTATGATTCTAAGTTAGAGAAAAAAAAATTATCTTTCCAAATGAATCTGAATTTGAAATGAATAAATTCATTGATTTAGATTTTTATGATTAAAATAAAGTGATTTTTTCAGTTTTCTCTTAATATGAGACGTTTCATCATGTAGTAGCTCAAAATAAGAATAATTAATGCCAATTGAATTAAACCAATTGTTCCCCAGTTGATAAAAAATGATGAAGCAATCGGTCCATTGTATGTTAAAATATGATTTAGAACCCAGATAAGGCATAGATTGTATAATCATGTTTCAAAATGCTAAAAGAGTATTAGAAAATGTTAATAATTATATAGACTTTGTAAATGAAAGTTCGAATGATTAAAAGAAAGTAATGTAGATAATCTTCAGATTTAAATTACGATAAGATTGCATATAAGACTGTATGAAAATTAAGTTGATAAACTTATTTACACAGTAGCTGCATGATATTTAAGACGTAATTTTTGTTAAAATACACAGCGCATTTTTAAATTAAATTTCGCTAAAATATATAATTATGTAGGCGATAATTCCATATTTTAATAATTAATAAACTTACGAAATCAATGTTGTGATTTAGGTATGAAGCAACTTACCTGTAAAATAAGATCTCCTTCCATGAGCATCTCAGAGTAAAGCAAATCTCTTGGCTTGAGGTCTGGAGGTTGAGTCTCTTTTTCCCTCCTGAGAGCTACTGCAAGGAGAAAAATTTAATGTCAGTCCAAAGCAGTCATTTTTTGAATTCTAAGTTCTGCCTGAATCATAATGAAACCTATATAATAACTAAAGGTTATCATGTGCTAATTTTACATTTTTATAGTGATAATTGTTTTTTCCTCATTCTAAGGAATTGTTGAATAGAAATCAGAACTGAAAGTGAAATTTGGCTCTCAGAAAGAGTTTACTCAAACATTTAATCGTCAATAAAAGAAAGGCATGTGAATAATGCACTTATAGAAAAAATTGAATTTATCGTATGAAAGTTGTACTATAATCTCATCTATAATACCTTTATGAGACATAATGAATATTCAAAGGAAACTTAAACGCAAATTATCCACAAAAATCCCTTTTAATTTTCGAAATGAGGAGAAGAAAAAATATTTTTCACTTATTTGAAATTTTAATGTAAATATTACAGGTCAAAAATGAATAACGTGTATGCATGGAATGTTTGACCTCGGAATTATGAAATTTATGTTGTAAACAAAATGAATGATCTCTTGATACCTTAGGAAGTTATCATCTTACCCTGTGAAGAGTTATGTTCTTAAATTGCATTAATGAGATGCTGAAATTGATAAGTAAGCTTATTTACATTTCTCACACGATGTTTCTAAAGTTTTTAGTATAGTGTATGTTACGGTCTATGTGAGTAATCGGTTATTATTGTTGGCATTCCTTCATATTTATCGTGCATGTGCTGATGTTTCTTTACTCTTTTTTGGTCACGTGATAAAAAAATTATTTCCTTTTCAGTATTTTAATTTTGTCTTCTTATCAACAACTGGTAATAGTTTTCTCTTGCTGGCAGTTTTCTGCGCCCTTAGCTTATTTCAAAGTGTTTTTTGTAGTTTGAAATATTTCTTAAAAAGACAGTGAATTTAAAATGCTTCTTTCCAAAATTTAAAAAAAACTGTAGGATACAAAATGTGCTGTATCAAAGCCATTCATTTCTGAAAAACACTATGAAATTCTTTTTGATATTATTATTGAAATTATTGAATTTTCTGTAAAACTTAAGAATAAATGCTCATTTCTTGATGCTTATTAATAGCGTGCGTTTTATGCTTATTATTTCATTATTTTTATATTCATCTAATTACTAATTGTATTTCTTGGGGAGAGATTTGCGGGACGTTTTAAGTTAAAAGTAACATGATAAAAATGCGAGACACGTTTTAATGGAATTTCATGTGGAATGTATCTCAAGAATATAAAAAGGATTATTCCTGCATATTTTACGAAAGTGTAAAAATCCCTCAATATTTTAATTAATATTGAACTCATTGAAAATTCTTTAAAAAATTAATTCTTCTTCATCTCTTAAACTCAGCTTTGTGTTTATACTTTTGAATCTGACGTGGCTTCTCATTTCCCATAGTTTACTTAATTTCTATCTTTGTGAATACTTGAATAGCAAACCGTTGTACCTCCTTACCTATTTTATTACCTCTGTTATCTAATTAAATGACACTTCCCGCTTGGGGCATGTGTTGCTGTGCTGATTTAATTAAGAATATATTAAATACTTGAAATGATTATGGATTCAACAGAAATTTTATTTCGAAATTTACCATATATGAATAACTTAGTTTCAGCTTATATTTTTTAAAATACAATAACTCGATGCACTTTTGGCGCACGGCCACGATAGTAAGGGCTTAATTCGGTTTTAAATTCGTATCTACTCGACTGTTTCTTCCCAACTCAATCATCTGTAATGTTTCCATGTCATTTTATGCTTAGTGAGGTTTGTTTATATGTTTTTATCGGTAGATTTAATTTATATTCTATAATCAATAACTTTGTATTGAGTGTGCGTATTGTTATGTTGCTTTTACTTTTTTTAATTTTCACTAAATCTTTCTGCGCATGCCGATTCAACTGACAGAAAACCTTCACGGTTCCGAGTTCGGAGGCATGCTGCGGCCAAAAGCAAAAGAAAGACAGAGAAGATAATGTCCTAATTTTGAGTTATTGCTCATTAATTTTAAGCCTGTTTCAATTTATGCCTTGAATATTTTAACGTGTTCTTGTGTTTTACCTTGCATTCGGCAAAGTACAACCAAATCTGGTACTTGCACTACTAAAACCAATAAAACTTAAAGCAAAGCTTATTCTTTTAATTATAATGGATTTCACTGTTTCACAATTTTATTTGCTTGTAACTACGTGTACTTTTCTATTTAACCTCATGTTTAGCGCAGCATGGCCAAATCTGACTTTTGCGCCATTAAACCAACCACCTTATCCCTCACCCGACTTATCAGATAAGGGCTCCAATCCACCTTCTACTAGCAGCAATCAAGAAGTAATGCGGTGAAAGAATATCTTTTTGATCAAAATCTAAAACTCGTGGATGGAAATGACTGGGTAAAAAAGCAGCGGTTCAGGAGAAAAAGAAAAACACGAATAGCAAAAAAATCGCGATTCTGTCACACGGCTATCAGTTATCTGCGCCCAAATGAGCGATCTTCTTCTTCGAACAAGTCTTGTTTAGATTTAGACGAAATTGAATCCGCTCCCCATATCTAGAGACATCTTTCGAAGAGGGCGACACCTGAGGTAAAGTCTATGAATAATGAATAAGTTACAAGGGAACTGTGCCGTTTACATGGCCTTTTTCCTAATATTGGATGCCGAATGAAAATCGCTCTTAAAGGCACCTGTTCATGATTAATCACTAACGTCTCGAATGACTTAAAGGAAGATACTCATTAAATGGCTGGGCGTCTCGTTCGATTACTGTTTGAAGATTGGGAAATATTTGAAAAGGCAATCGCGATGTAGCCATGAATTTCGATGAATGCATCTCAGATTTCTGGGCATTTTCATTTTATACTGAGATTTTCTGAAATTTAATTCACATTTATTTTAAGAAGGTCATACATAATGTATTTTTTCTATATGTAATGTCTTTAATCATTAAAGATAACCGTTTTAATGAATATAAGACCTTTTCGTCGATCTCCTACAAAATTCTAGCTTTCGTGGAGGATCTTCTCTGAAATTCAAGTTTCGTTAAAGAAAAAAGAAGGTATAAAAACTGGTATATGTGAGCAATTAAATTTCTTAGTATTCCGTCGCTATCTCATAACACAATGGGAGAAAGACTCCAATATACGATTTCTGCGATTACATGCAAAATATATAATTGAAATAAGAGCCGTTAACGGTATATAATAATGTCGAGTTGTTAAATACCTTAACAGTCAACAGTTTTTATGTTTTGGCATATAAAAGATGCTATCCTTTTTTGCTTGTTTATAGTTAATTTTGTCTCTGCATGTTTTATTTTTTATTTATTACATAAATTTATATGGTTAAAGCGACCAAAACATTAGGAATGATTAGGTGAATGCAGGCATTCATATAGTATAACAAGTGACTAATGCTAATTCAAATTCTAACATTAGGAGAATAACATTCATTCATCATCATTTGTGATAAGTGAACAACGTCAAAGATTCTCTAAAGTAGATTGGGTTTCCCCATTTGTCAGCATTCATTTGAAATTTTAATCGTCTTCCATATATTCTACATTCATGTTAATCAGAAATTAAGAATTAAATCAGAATGCTATTTTAAATTGGAAGGATTTGGTATTTAAATAGAAATATATGTAATAAGATTTATGCAACACCTATGAAATCAGTAAGAATTTCATTTGGTAAGATAAGAAACGCTAAAATTTTAAATTTTTTTGCCAAAATTGCACGTACAGAGATGCATAATTTTACAAAATAAATAATTGAATGAACGAATTAGCAAATATGTACTCTTAAATCTTTTAGAAAACTATAAACCTGTACAAAAAAGCATCTTATTCAAGAAAGTACAATAAAAATGGTAAAAAATGAATTTAATTTTCAATCACATTACCGATGAGAACAAGAAAGAAATTCTATTTTCACCACTAAATGTACTGATAAATAGTCTAGAAGCAAACAGTCCTTATTAATCGTTTAAAACATCAATTAACTCGTCTCACTGAGAACTTTATTTATGCATCAAACTTCATCTAAATTCAGACAAACCATTACTTTGATCGGTTATCATAATAAATAAACCATATCTATTCCTCTGAAATTAGAAAAATAAAAGAAGACTAAAATTACTCAATAATTAATTTTAACAAATGACAGACAATTTTTAACATTTTCACTAGCACCCATTACGATGATAAATCGCATACTTGACGTTATATGAGTCGCTTTTTTCTCGTCTCAAGTCACGGCCATCAAGAAAAAATGCCTGAAGAAGATATCACCCTACTGATCATCTATCCATCCTCTCTGGGTAGGCGCGGGATAGACGAAAGTTGCGTCTACCCCAGGGCGTAAGACTATCTGCACTAAGTGAAGGCTGGTGTTGGCTTTCGCTGCTTGAATTTTGAATGACAACCCTCTGACAGCTCAGACTGCGATAAGCTACCCAGACGGCTTTCACGCATGCAGGTGAGAACTTAGGAAAGACCCTTGACCTCCCCAGTCTATAATCCCACAGGTAGGCCATCCCCGCCTTTCAATGCAGACGAGACACTTCCATCACACGGTAATTGAGAGCGATGAAATGCTTGAGGAATTAGTCTAATTACGCAGAGAAATGTTGAAGATTAGCAACTAATAAAATAAACCTCTTTTTTCCCCCCTAGTGTCAATTTTTTTTTTTAATAAAACATTGCACAATAATGCGGTATGCTTATCTCTGCGTCATGGAGTTAACTAAACAGAAGTGAAGTAAGATGTAAATTTTAAGTGCATAGCAACAAAATATCTTATGTGCTTACATGTAAGATGATGCATGCTGTTTTTGATAGTGATAAACATCAAATATGTTATAAGAATGGTTAAACAAATGATGATTAACATTAATGTTAATCACCAAAACGCTTCGATTTTTTAATGCATAAAGCAAAAAATATATGTTTTAAATAGATTTCTCTCTATTTCTATCTTATGTTTTATTTCTAAACTTCATTTTGCATTATCGTAATGGTTGAAATCAAGTGTCTTAATACTGTCTCAAAACAACAGCGGTGTCCAAACTTAAATGTACGCAATCATGCATTCGGGGGCTAACTACCATTTTCTGAATTTTGGGTTAGCGATCGCAAGCTGTACCTTAGCTGGTGTACCTTGCTGCTCAACAGTCAACCAGCTTCAATCCGTTGCACATCAGTTTACTTATAATGCAATAATTAATATCGGAAAAACACAGCTTTAGTATTTTTCTTCTGAATTTTTTGCGAATTTCTATAATGCTGAAACGAAAAATTCTCGATTACATAATTTCTTCGAATGTGAATTAAAATGTTTGTTAGTCTGCAGTAAAGTTATAAGCATAATAATAAAGTCCTTCACTTAGTAATGAATATCATGTAGTCTACTCCAGACTTCAATAAATACCCTTTTTTAACACCAATTTATTAGTATTACTATATCTTGATTAAATAAGAATTATGTACATATTTACAATAGAAGATTAAGATTACTCATAAACAATAGTCACTTGGGTTATATCTCGGAGTCCACCAAAGATGTCCTACCAAAACCTACAAACCCTGTGCTGAAATTAACTCAATTAATGGAGCTTACCACCTTGTCTCCAGCGCAACTGTTTTTCCCACAATTCACTTCACTTCTTTTGGCTGAGGGCCGGAACAGTTACGTGGAGGTTGGTAGCATGAAAATAAGAAGAAAAAATACTGCAAATTGTGTTTTACAATATTTCTAAAAATAACACTTATGTTATCATTTTATTTAAGCAACTATTTAATTTAATTATAACTAAAATATAAGCTTATTTTGCCTATCTTTCATAAGCATTATTGAAATAGAGAATAAAAGTGATTTCTCGTTTTTTTCAGCTTGTGTAGTATCCCTTTAAAGCCCACTTCCAGAAATTTTATGCATTTTTAAATTAGCTGCTGTCAAATATTGATGGTTTTCTTTAGTGTCTATTCCGAGCATAACATTGAAATGGAGTACCTGTTTGTCAAATAAAAATTACTAACAAAAACATAAGTGTATTGCAGTATCAGAGCTTTATAAAATAGAAAAGTAAGTAGAAGTAATACGAAATAGTAATAATGATGAGCAAGTAAGCGTTTTCAATTCATTAATAATAATAATAATATTTTGTGAATATATACTTAAAATTCTGCATTATCTGTTATTAAATTACTAACCGATTTAACCGAACGTAACCGACGCATCATTAGTAAGATCCTTAATTTATTGAAATAATAATAGTTTGGGAAAATCAGCTCTTTTGGCTGAGGGCCGGAACAGGTACGTGGAGGTTTGTGGCATGAAAATGAGAAGAAAAAATAATGCACATCGTGTGTTATAATATTTCTAAAAATAACACTTAGGCTGCCATTTTATTTAAAAAGTATCATATCATCACCATCATCATTCGCTTATATGACTCATGAATACTAAACTAAGTTTCTTTAAATGGAGCTCAGAAGATACACGATACAATGTTAAATTTAAAATTATTATTCTCAATTATTTGAACTGATTTTTTTCTTGCTATGTTTTTTACATATCACCGAAACACAGAATTGAGTGTTCTATAACTGAATTTTTGAATTTCTTTTTTTATAAATATTTTACCATTTGTGATTGTTTTGCCCAAACTCCTTAAAATGTCTGATCATGTAATATAGTTGAAAGTAGCATGTACTCTATTAGAACAGATTGGGAGTTGCTGGAATTTTTGTATTTTCCATTTCAATCAAGTTTTTGCCATTGATGATTAGTTTCCGCAAACTCCTTAATGACTGAGAATTTACTCTAGCCGAAAAGTAGCATATATTCTAGCACACCTTGGGAATTATTGGCATATACAGTAGAAACTCCAGAATGCGAACTAATTGGGGCGGACCTCTGTTTGGATTCATGGAAATTCGCGGCTCTTGATATACAAAATGCAGTAGAGTATTGACTTTGGATACTCTGTGACAAAGCACGGAATAAGCTAGTGGCGATTCGTATTGTCAAGCAGGTTTAGTTCCTTAAGTCAAAAGGAGATAACCGATTTTGTTTCTACTAATGAAGGTGCTGTATTGATTCTTAAATACTAATTCAAATATTTCTTTGAAGTTAGGAATAAACATTAGATTTGTTTCTGATTCCTGATTGTTAATCTCCTTCATTTTCTAATAAATTATTTTTAGATAATTACAAAAAAAGACGTTCGAATTATCCGAAATTTCGGATTCCTGGGGTTCGGATATCCGTGGTTCCATTGCACTGTAATTACAAGCCTATTAGAATGTTTCTGAATTTCTGTTTGCAGAATGCAGAATTCAGTGCTAAGGATCTACTGTATTTATGGGAGATACTTCTTAGAGAAAACATTTTCAATTCATTAATGAAAATAATAATATTTTGTGATGAGATATAAATTTCGAATTTCTGATTTTCCCGAATTACTCCGATGAAAGACCGAAGACTTTGCACAAACTTCGAAGAAGGTAAGGGCATAGCTACTGGAGTTCTGAAAAATAAGATGAAGCGGAACTCTTCCTCTTTAATAGAGGCTTTCCGATTGGAGAGAAAAGCTGAAAGTAAAAGGGTGGGGGTGTAGGGAGAGAGACAAGGAAAGAGGAGAGGGTGAATGATAAAAGATTAAAGTTTAAATCGAATTATTTCTTTCATTTCATTAGAGGCGCAATTTCGAGAACTCCTTTTTTCTTTTTCTCTCCTCCCCACCACGTCTTTTCTTTCCTGAAAATCGAGCATGGGAATGGAAATTCCTCCCTAAAAGTGGAAGCAGCGCTGTTTTTAATGAAACAAAAGTAATAAGGCTTTTTGTTCTTCTTTCACTCGTTAATAATTTTGTATTACTGAAGAGCAGAGTTGGAAGAATTTTTTTTTATCTTTCTTTTTCTTAAATGCTTTCATTTTTTCTGTCTTTTTTTTCTTATCATTTGTTCCAAAAAGCACTTTAAGGCCTTTTGTACGAAATTGCACATTTTTCATCTAAATTAATGATAAGTTTGAAATAAGAAAATACGAAAAGGAAGTGGGAAGTGTGTGGCGAAGAAAAAAAAGAAAAGAACGGAGATCTAAAGCGAATACCGTATATTACCTATTTTACGTCTGCACGGCATCATCTTTTCGGTCTCTTATACGTTTAACAGCTTTCGAAGAAAAAATAAATACACTAGAGAAAGAGGGGGAAAAACGGATCAGAAAATTTGTGTCGTATCCTGAAATTACTATCTCGAAAAGGTAGTCAAATAACTAAAATGAAACTAGTTTTGAATTAAGGAAATAATTGCTTTCGAAGTCTCTTTCTTGAAAAACTCACGCGCATCTTAAGCATAATTTAGAACTTTTTTTCACATTCATTTTGGTGTGAGCAAGAAAGAGTTGATGAGGACTCAAAGTTTCCTAAGATAATCGGTATGGTATTTTCTTCAGTTATCCGAATTCCGCTAAATTGACTTCGATCTTTTATCGTTTATTTTTAAACAATCAATGGGGGGATTTTTTTCAGCTCTCAGATTTGCACACAAATGACTTTGAAGTTTTGTTAATTATACACACCATTTTGAAAACAACTTAAATCGCTTCATGCCTTAGAATTAGTTTCTAATAAATCATTTTCGTTAAACTTTGGTACCGGATGTCAAAAGTAATGAATTTAAAGTAGCAAATTACGTGTTTTCCTGTTTCTATCAATTATAGATGCTAGCCTATTAGGCAACATTTTATGCACAAATCATTATATAGTTAGGGGAAGCTAGGCTCTTTCTTCAAGCCTTTTAAGCAAAATAACATGGAATTGTTCTGACGGTATTTGAGAAAATTTTTTTTTCTTCTGATATAAAGAAAAAAAATTCTCTGTTAGAATTGAATCAGTGAGAACAGAAACCAAACTCTTGAAATTTTATAGGAAGCAAACCAACTGGTGCAAGTATTCGAATAACCAAGAATTGTCCCTACGATAAATGAACGAAAGCAAATTATCTTCTCATATAAACGAAATTATTTCTATTGCGGATTATTTTCCTTTACTAATTAAATCAGTAATCACAGAAATCAGACATTTCAAACTTTATAGGAAACAAATCAAACAGAATAAGTATCAGGAAACAGAACTTCATAACGTTCCTTGTATTTACTTTACAAAGTTTGACCCGTCGTTTGATTCGTTTGTAGATTGTCAAAAATTGAATTTAAACGGTAAAGGATGCAGATTTTTTCAACATGTTTTTACTTCTCGAATGAGTCTTTCAAAATATGCTTGTAAAAATTCTGTTATTTCACAAATCCACTTCTATGATATCTATCTTCACAAATGTTAAAAGCTATTCCATCCGCATTTTAATTGCTTCATGTTCTAAATATTCTAAAACAACTTCAAAAGATATATTTGTAAGAATTATTAAAAGAACACTATATGATGTGATATTTTCCCATCCATTTTTCTAAAAATCACCGAACTTCATTTGATATATAATGAAGTATGTTTAAAAATCATTTAAGTCATTATCCGTTGTAAAATTAAAAATGCAATTATGTTCTAAATATTTTATTTAAAATATCTCTCAAGTTTATTTATTTATATCTCTTTAGTATTTATCTTTTATTAAAATTATTTTAAATAGATATTTTCTAATTTAATAAAATGACGAGCATACGCTAAATAAAGTAAAAGGGTTGATTTAATTTAAGAACTTCACATTTATTTTGAGAAGTAAATTGATAAAAACTGTTTTACAACAAAAATGATCAAAATTAATAGCTGACAAAAACCGAAAACAATTTTAAATTTTATTTTTAAATATCTAACAGAAAAGGAAATTTTTAAACTAAGAGACAAATAATTAATTTATGTAATGGTATATTTTCATTATATTAGCTTCCGTTTTTAATACCATAAAGATATAGCCAAAGTTAATTTTATAAAGAGGTTAGCTCTTTTAATCTTTGAAACTTATTACTTTTATAAAAAAAATAGCCTTATGATATAATTATCTGTGATGCGTTTGGAACAGAAATATATTTTAAACAAATACATTCTTTAGTTTCACAAATTACACAGTAGGATTTCCCAATTTCACAAGGTAAAAAGAATCCTATTTCACTTCAAACATCATTTAAAGTCCTTAATATGTGGGGGATATTTATAACAGTAACCATAAATAAAAAGTGATTATAATTTATCATTTATACCGTTTCTTTCTTCTTGAATGCTGGTTTTCTTAAGATACAGAAGACTTATATGAATTTTCTTAAGTAGCCTGTTCTATTTTTTGCACATTGTTCTAATTTTCACCATGCTGTACTTTCTGCTTACGCTAAGATGTAATTTGCAGAACATGGGCGGCGTGTAAACTTAAATTAATATCACATTTACATGACTTTAGTTGCCCCAGTATCAACAAATTAGTTTTATTAAACAGGTTGTCAATGTTACAAAATAAAGGTTTCTTATGTTTCTTCGTCATAAGTAAATGAACAATTAAATTTTATTGATGTTGCCTGAACAAATGAAACAAATCAATTTTAAGATGGTTAGTTAGCTTAATAGTTTTTATAAATGTTAAAAGCCGTTTTACTGTCAGTGTTTTTTCAAAATATTTTAACATAAAATTTAATAAAACATAGTATTTAAAATGAACTTCAGCATGAAACAAGCATACATGTTTGTTCTTTCAACATAAGGAACCTGAAATATTTCATACGTTTAATGAAAAAATTTCAAGTGTTCAAAATTTGATTTATTAAAGAGAGTATTATTTTAGAATTAGGGCAAGAATTAAATGAGCAAAATATATATATGTTATTTCAACTACCTCAGATGAGTAGTGTTTAGCGCCAAGATCATTACGGCCAATCTAAGAGAGAGAGAGATAGAAAAAAAAGGAAATTCCAGAAAACAATTTGTTTGAAAAAAAAATGTGTTTCTTATTTGGTAATTACGCCATTTAAAAATCGCAATTATATTAGATAGGTTAGTCCCCCCTTTTTTCAAAAATAAAAAATAACAATGCGAATGTTTAATTTGATTATTCTAGTTGTATTTCTTTTCGTCCAGAACTGTTTTATTGCTTCTTTGCTGCAAGATTTTTCTTCTTTTTTTTGTTTGGTTATACTTTTGAAAATTCAATTTTACTGGAAGCCGTAAAAGTTTGTTAAACGCATGACTTCGGGATGGAAAAAAAAAAGCCAACAACCCGCTTCCAGGTGGGCAATTTGAATGGTTGATTGCAATATTTTCTTTTCTTTCATTTAGAGGCTGAAAAAAATAACGAAATCGACTTTTTACTTCTGATTCAAAGGGAGAGGGGAGGGGAGGGTACCGAACACATCGCGAATTGCAGCTTTGTAGTTCCCTCCGTTTTCAATTAAAGTTCTAACACTGTTTCCCCCTTACTTTTACCTGTCCCCTTATAAAAAAACGACTTTACCACTTCTCAGAGGGGGAAGAAAGTTTGTCCTTCCCCTTACAAGGACTCTATACATCCCCCTTTTTTAGTTTTTCATAAACAGCGTAAACTGACAAGCGGCTCTTTCCCTCTCTTTCGTATTTTCTGTTCTGAAAAAATCAGATTCAAAAATGTGATAAACTTTTCTAAAAATGCATTTGGAATTTAATTTAAAGCAAAAAAAAAGTACAACGAATGAGTTTTAGAATGAATGTTCTTTGGTTCGTATAAACGAAGGACAACCTAAGTGTTTGCGGATTTCCTTCATAAGTTAACCCTGAATTTTTTTTTAAATTAAGAAAGTGGAAACTACATGAAAAGATGGCCCAGACTGAACTGAAAGAAATATTGTCCAAAACATGTATGAAATAATACTTTATACATTCGAATAGTGCTATATGTAATAATTTATTATAACTTTATATTTAGATATAAATCAATTTATCAATTATGCATGGAAATGAAACACCTATCACTGTGGGAGACTGTTAATAAAACAATTATATATGTAATGAAATTACTGAATAGTTTAGCTTTAGTAAAGAAAACTAAAAGTTTTTCAAAATTTTCTGATTAAAAAATTGTCACCAGCGTCCATTAAAACATTCTGTTTAATCTAGATTTCTTCTTTCTGAGTTTCTAGATTTTTTGTACGCGATCGGAGCCTGTTTTTAATCGTTATTTATATACAACGGTTAAAAATAAGATTAAATTGCTCTGCAACAAAGCAAATTGCTATTTATATGCAACGCTATAAAAGCGTGGACCATCAGAATGTAAGGAATAAATGAGACGGGATTTAGCTAAAATGAAAATTTAATAAAATTGAGTCATTTCATGCTCACGTGATGCAGGTCAAATACGCTGTGCCAATTTGATTTTGGAGTTCACTCCATATATTCAATATGATGCTTGTATTATTATGTCACAGAATAGACATCTAACTGTGCACTAGATGTTAGATAACAAGCGTGATGACGTTTATCGCGTGACTATGACGTCAACTATCCTTACTCCATTAATTTCATAACATCTCCTTTCTGAAAATCTATATTTCTATAGATTTATAATAACTCATCAACATATCTCTAATTAAATGTCAAAAATGTTAATTGCTTTTTTCTTCATAATGTGGAGAAAGTTATTAAATATCAATTGTTTCTGTAGAAAAAGAATTGTATATAGTTTTTAAAATTTTTAATGTGTAGTAATCTCACACCTAACTTTGAAATGAAATGAATAAGTTTATGAATAATCACACGACATGGAATTTTTACTACACACGCAACTTAATGTTGTATTACAGAAAAACTATTAAAATGTCATAATATTTTATATTTTAGGAACAATTTTGTACATTTATTTCAAATCACTTTTAATGAAACAGTGGGTGTTTCGTTAACATAAATATGTATTCTAAAGGAAGTATTATTGAAATTATTTCAAATCCATAATGGGACGAAGACAAATGTCTAAAATCAAAGTTGAAAATTAAAATATGATTAGTTCCGGAATACTTGATATCTATTGTTTTAATTCCTATCTTGTTATTTGGGAAAAGAAATTTAAAAATTTCCCAATGAAGGATTTTCAATGATAGTTACAAAACAAACTGTTCAATCAAGAATGAAACATTATTTATTCATTAAATAAGTCTATTTCAGAAATACAGAAAGTTTTTCTACAATCATTGCACTGTTTTTTTCTTTATGGTAAACTAATTGCATCAAGGCTTTGTTATTTCCTTTGCCCCAAAATATGCCCCAATATATATCTTTATATTTTAGTTCATAAAGCGATTTACAACCCATTGAACAAGTATGTTTTTCTGTTATTCTGATTTGCCAAATCAGGTTTATCATGCGTTTGATCAATAAACACTTCAAGAGGGTTCTAAAAATATATGGCATCATTTCTCTTGTTGGAAGAGAATCTTGAGTGAAACTGATGAAAAATGTTTTTCTAAGTATTGTCTTTAATACGACTAGCTAGACTGATGATTTCTGTCACAAAAAACATACGAAAACTGGGCAGTTTCATGGTGGCATTTCTATAATTCTTGGTGATTTTGTACTCTCGTCTTCATTTTGTTAAAAAAATGTTTCTTTATATGTCTGAATATCCTAGTACCATATTTAACTTTTTAATCAACAATCTACTAATTTCCACAAATGGAGTATTTTCCTTTTTTAACTTATCAAGTATATAGTGTATCAGAGGTATATATGGCATGAACTGTAGCTAATTGTTAGTATTGCTTGTAACGAAGTCCAATGTCCTCTTTCCTTCACTTTTTCTTATAAATTATAAGGAATGGTTGGAAGCATCCTGATATCACCAGCCTTTATTCACCATAATAATAGCCTTGCGGTCTTCAGAAGCGATGAATGAAACTTTTGCAATATACCATCAAATTGTACTATCAGTGTTGAAACACAAGTCTGAATAATGTGGCTTTAATATCCACATATCGTTACAACTTAGAGAATTAAATGAATATTTTAGATTTGGTCACAATAGAAAGCGTTATTTCTTGCATCTGAATTCGCTTGAAGAAAGTTGCATCCCGAGCCATTAATAATTTTTATCTCTTTTCATAAAAACAACTCTTTTTACTGCACAAACCAACCTTTATTCACTCAAGCATCGTAAAAATGAAATGATCGTTTTGTTTAATTTATCTTATCATTTGTTCTTTAGGCATTTCCTTCAGACAGTTCTTCACAAACATACTAAACATCGAAATCAATTTATAATTCATTCGTCTTTAAGCCTGTTTTCTGTTTACAAAGTATGTTTTTCTGTGGGTTTTTTTTAGATAAATATTTTTTTTCTATTTTTCCTCTAGCATTTTAAAAGGAGCTAAAATAATTAACTACTCATTTTTATTCCCTATGTGCGACCATTCAAATTGTTGAGCTTCACCTTTATTTTTCTTCCTCAGCCTTAACTATTAGGAAGATAATGTGGATATGATTTTTCTTCAGACTTCTTAATATTATGTTATTGATCTCGATTTCAAACTTTCTGGACAATCAAAATGATTTCATCAATTCTAATTAAGCTCGCGATTTCATTTAATTCTCTTCTCAAACACAGAAAATATTTAGATAAATAACTCGACTTTACTCTTATTTTTTCTTCTTACTTTTAGATATTTTGAGATAATCACCTTTTTCTTCTTTTTTCATACTTCTTAATATTATCTCCTTTATATTGATTTAACACCTCATGAGTAACACATTATTTCATTCTAATTCTCTTCTCAAATATAGGACATATTCAGAGAAACAACTTTTTCTGTTCTAATTTCGGGTATTTCGAGACATCTTCCTTTCTTCTTTACTTATAATAATATCATTTTTTCTTCTTTCTTTAGGCTTCCAAGTATTGCCTTCTTGATTTAACACCCCTTGAGTAACACATGTTTTCATTGGAATTCTCTTCCCTCTCACGTTCAGGAGATATTCAGAGAAATAGCTCGGGAAGCCAGCTAAATGGTGAAGAAAGACGAATTAAGAAATGTATAGAAGTAACATAATATCAGGAATTTCGATTAGCTCATGCTTTACGGAGGTAAAGTGCCTGCACTGATGGTAAGTTATTTCGAAAATCTTACGATGTTAAAACTGACGAAATACTGTCGAAGATTAGAACATGGCTAGCTGAACTTTTTCTTATCAGGCTATTGGGTTATATAACAATATCATTTTATAAATTCAAATCCCAGTTTTAAAAAGTTTTAGTTTGTTACGATGTTTTCAGTTTTGTTTATTCTACGAAACCTTCTTTCTTCTTCCTCCTTTTACCCATTCCTAAATCATTTTAACAGAGTTGAAATAAAACACGAAACATTTTTTAAAATCTTCAAATTAAATTAATTAGTTCAGAAATGGATTTGATATATCAGGTGTACTGATTTAATACTCAAAAATTTACTTTTTTTATCAAACCTGATTAAAAGATGTTTTCTTTGCTCTAAATACGACTATAAAAACGTACGAAGTTGTTTATTCCCTAATGCTTATTTAATTTTCACACAAAGTTAGAAAAATAATTAGCGAAGGACATGATCATCATCAAAGATCATTTGTTGCTGAAGAGAAACGGAAAAGATAATTTCTATTAGTCTTTGAAAAAAAAGAAAACTCGAGATTATTATGAAAACTGCTTCAAAAAATTGTTATCTCATTACTTATTCCCAGATTAAGAGAAGCAAATTAAATTCTAATAGGTTTAGCTATTGAAAGTTTTCCTTTTCCCGTTAATGGTATAAAATATTTCCTTTCTGTGTTCATTTCCTTTTGAAAAATAGATAGCAAATACATAAAGGGAGGAGTAGGGCCACTTTGGAGGAAAGAGTGTGTGCAAAACTACTTCAGTTAGAAAAGAACTCGGTGAGTGAAACGCTGACTTAGAGAAACGATTACATATTAAGCTTACATACTTTTTGGGTAAATAAAAAATAAAGAAACTGTATATGCTTACTCGAAGAAATCGATTGATCTTCCTACATCGATTAATGAGTATCAATGTATAGGGTTTTATTTTTATCGCAATCGCATAAACCTCAATATGAATATTTACAATAAAAATACTCATATTAAGATGCCTTTTCTCTGTGATATTTGGAACTACCCCAGAAAGACTGCAGGAATGTTTGTAAATTTGCCTTACCTACAAAATGGGATCTCACAGGTAAACCAAGTTTCCATAAGCATGAGCTAATTGAAATTCTAATTAAAATCACTTAAAGAAACAATAAAAGACAACAAATAGATATTCAAAATTAAATTCAAATCAATGTTTAATGATTTTAAATTACAAAAGAAATTATTTGAATAGTATCATACTAATGTTGAATTTAACAAAATTACCTGAAATCAAATTTTTATATCCACATCTCAATGATCAACTGCACTCACAAGTACCTACCTTTCACTTCAAAAAGAATTCTTTTTTAAATAAGCAATTGAATTAGTGCATATTTTGTAAGTTCTTATTGAGTAGCATCAAATTGATTTGCAACTAATTACAATTCAATTCGTACAAGTTTTGTAAGTTTTCATTGAGTAACATCAATTTGATTTACAAAACTCATGCTTTTATGATTTGTAGTTTTAAAAATCAGCAACAAGTGAATGTTTATTTTGGCAATTTAGTGTAGGAAATTCTTCATTTGATTAATACGCTTAATGAGGAATGAAAAGATAAATTTACATTTCAATAACTTTCAAATTAAATTTTTCATACATTCAAAATTTTGAAAAGCAAATAAAATTCTGATGAAAGGATGTCAGATTTTCTGGAGTAAGTGCTATTCACAATTTCCTGAGGTTAAAGTGAAATTTGCGATTGTTATTGGCTTTAAAGATAAAAGAATTGTAAAATTTCGATGATCTCCTTACAAGTGTCTCGTGTACACTGAAAATTTAAATAGAAAGAATTCATATATTGATTCCATGAAATTTCCGCGGTCTCGAACATGTGAAAACTCTAATCAATGAATAAGTTTATATGCTCTGAATCATAGCTAAGTTGAAAATACTTGAATGTTTTGCTTAAAACTGTTAAAAAAACCATAATAGGCTTTTTTGTAAAAGATCTGATAGTTTTTGAAAATCCTGATTTCGATTAGTTTTAGTCAAACATAGATATTCTTGTTCTAATCTCTTTCTTCATATATCAATATTTTTATTTCTGTTTACCGATTCCTTTTAAATATGAATAATATTGATAGCATAGAGAATATTTGTTAAAGCTAAGCAAATTCGTAGAAATCTACTGCGTTCGGCCATGTGACTTTCATAAACGACATTTGTTATTAAGATGCATATTCACTCATCTATAAAGACGAAAAAATATTCATTACTTGCAAATCAATTTGAAAGTGTATTGCGAGTCAAACATAAATAGAATAATACTATTGATTTTCAGATATTTTCATACTTATGAAATTGAAACTAAAGAGCAAAAATAATCTATTATTAAGCTAGTTAAATAAATAAAATATACCAAAAAAATTGAGTCTTACCTTTTCACATGCTCCAAGTCCACTTGATATTACTCCTCGCTTCAGTTGACATCTCATCCGTCCACTTGAACAATATAAAACCATCCACCTACCTCAAGCTTTTCAAATGCGCAAAATAATAATTTAAAATGGATAAAATATATTACACTTGCCTTATTCCTCTGAAGGACCAGTTGCTTATATATAAGATAATTCTTACTTATCTCAAATCATCATTCTGAAATGTCTAAATACAGACTGGGTAGAGTATTATACATAGACAGGCTTATTTTGACCATGAGAAATGAATTTTGAAAATATGTCATCCATTTCTTCTAATTATAGCGGAACAAAGATTGTGTATTTTAAAAACCGGAAAATCCTATAGACTTCTAGAAATCAATTTACAATAGTTTATGACTATAAAACAGATTTTTTATGGATAATATATATGTATAACAGTTCATGGTGACAACACTACAAAATATATATATCTCATTTCGAAGTATTTCTATCTTTTCTGATCCATTGCTTCAAAATACCACTTTATTTAATTTTTCATATTATAAAAATTCGAAAATAATTTATTTTCACTCTTTATTTAACTTAAATATTTACTTACAATAAATACTTAAAATATTTGCTTACAATAACTCTTTTGCAACTCAGATATAAAAGTTGCATTCAATTTGCTCAAAAACTATTTTCTTAAGTGCAAAAGTAGAAACTGAGTATTAGGTAAATGATGAGTAGGAGCTCATTCTTATGCCTAGTATCAATTATCATCAATATTAATTTCAAAGGGGATAATAATTTTTCACCATATTTTTTTAAGGAACGTACTTAATTTTGTCTCTTACTTACAAATAATGATTTTCATTTCCCAATAATTTATTAGTATGCATGCAATTGTCATTCTGGAAAAATATTTCCAATCATATATATAATTAATCCAGATTTATAGGAAAACGATGCATATATATTAATATAATGAATTAAAGGTAATTAATTAGTTTATTGAACGGCATTATATAGCAAGTTCAGGCTAATATGATAATTTTCGTATATTGTCAATGCAACATTAATTTCATGGAAAAGAATAAGCAGAAAGCTTTTCTGTCGTATTTAAACTCGTTATTTGCATTTGAGAAATGACTTTTCTTTTGTAAATTATTTAGTGATCATTAAATAAATGCATGCAAGAACTTTATAGAAAAATTATTGCTAAATCACCGTGAATTTACTGCCTCCAATTTTTGTGGTTCCTTTAAATGTTGCTCTTAAGAACATTTTTTTTTTCACTTAGCACTGGTTCAGTGAATAACAAGTTCCCTAATAAGTACGACAAATTTTGTAGCTTTCCTATGCAATATTTAATTTAAAAAGAGATATTTGTATACAGGAAACTGTTTTTACGACAGAATACAATTTGAGACATTTCAATAAACATTTTGAAAACAATGAATTTTTTCTATCCAGAATATTAATGAAGGAAAAGTTGTTAAACGTTTAACCAGTCGAGCTGATTATTCATTTTAATGAGGAAAGTCTGGAAATCGTTTTTAAAATAAGGAAAAGAAATGAGAAGTATCTGTATAGCGCCAACATAACACTGCATCTCAAACAACTCCATTGCAGTATAAAATTAGAAAGGAGGATCATAAGGTAAAGCTTAACCGATTCCACTGAACCCCTTTATATCAGCTTTCTATAAGCTTTATTAAGAACCGCTATCTTTTTTTAAACAAGGAAAAGAATTGAGAAGTATCGTTCTAGTGCCAACGTAACATTGAAACTCGAATAATTCTTTTCCAGTCTAAAATAAGCTTAATTCATTCCACTGGGCTTTCCATAAGCTGTATTAAAAATTCATTTATTGATACCTATTTAAAGTAGGCTTTCATTAAGACTTCAACAGAAATCTGATGATGTTCTGCTGCCAGCCGGATAGAGTCTCGCGATAGAATCTATTGAATAAAAGCCCCTTATTTAAACCAATAGGCCAATACCTAGGCTAAACCCCCGAACCTACAATAAATATTCAGGTGGACAAGAAATCCGTCATAAATTGATCTGGTAAAATGCTTTCATGAAATGTGTACGTTTTAATCATGTTAGTGAATGCGATAAAAAAGATCTAGCGTATTTTCCCAATGGAGTAACTTTAGTAACGGTATGAGGACATTCTGTATCAATGTATAGCTGTTGTTTTTTTTAATGCAATTTTGTCAGAAAGAATATAATCTAATAGCAACAAATGATTTTAAAGTGTTATAATTAGTACTATTTCAAGTTCTTTTTCTTGATATTTGCGGTATTAAATATCGGTTATGAGTCTAATATGTTGTATATTAATCTGAAAATCAAAAGTTCGCAATCTCTTCAGTCGATCCCTGCGAGTGGGAAGTCATTCGATTAAGAGTCGTAGCAAACCAAATTTGAGAATCTAAATATGTCTTTCTTTTCTTTTTTTCTTTATTCAACAGAAAGTATATCTTTGGCCTTTTTTTAATAAAGTTCTTGAATTTACATTGTTAATCACGCATAAAAATTCGAATTTACCAGTTATAGAATCCGTATATTTTTCAAAAGTTATGTTTTTACTTAGTTCTTGTTTGCTGAATTAGAGCGCTTCAAGAAAACTGAAATCAACTTCTTTGAGATTTTTTAAACAGATTCTTACAATTATGTTTTTTAAATGAAAAGGCATTTCTTTGATTAATGAATGGCGCGTGTTTCATTTGATATGAATACTAGTATAGCTGATCGGATTCAAATCCAGAACCTAGTATGCGGTAAAGTAAGATGAGATTTGAACAAACTCCATACTCATTTGTGATCAATGCCCTAATGACATTTTAATGATACCCTTTGCATGGTTCTGCTCTGAATTTCAACAGACTCGGCTTCAACTTGGAGTCAGATCACGTTTGCCAACACATCATACTTAAATACGATAACAAAGTAAAAAGAAATCGGGGAATAAGCAAACCGTATGCGCTCTGTTTAACTTGTATTTTTATTGATAGAAATAATTATCTTCTTTGAACAGTGTTACATTTTTACATAGTTATAAGCTGTTAAAAGTTATTTTCATAAACACGGAATTAACTCATTTTTATTAACCAATTCACTTTTATGAATTAAAAAATAATGTAGTGTTTACTTATCTCTCACCATCTACTGAGGTAAGAGTTATTATTACAGAATATAAACTTATATAAAATTCGCGTTGCGTATATATGAAAAACACGATTGTACAGATATATAGGATTAAAGTATAAGATTTTGTTGACGAATTTTGAATGCGTTATTATTTACAATTAATTTATAGAAATAGGAATAAGGGGAAAATATATTTTATTCGCCTGGTTCATATAGTAATAAGAGCTCATTTGTATCATAATCACATACCAGTAAGGTTTTTTATCTTGTAGACTACCATACGTTTGGCGCAGTATAGCCAAACATGGCTCTTGTGCCAATAAACTCCAAAATCCAATCCAATCCTTTATCTTGTAGAATCCCAGAGTTTAACTTATAGCGTTTATTTTGAATTGGCATCAACGTTAGACCAGTATGTCTCAAAAAAGTCGCAGAACGAAGAAGCAGAAGGAAGGAAGCAAGTTATTACATTGATGCAACAAATACTAATATACTACATCTCATATACAGCAACAAGCAACTCAAAGCATTTTTTAAAACTTTTTTGATTATTAATAAAATTGAAAAAAATCATTTTTCAAAACATTAAATTGTATGTATCATTTCTTTCAATTAACTTTATTTACTTTAGAGTGTTGAAACAGAACATCTTGAAAGCTCTTCACCCCATATACAAATTTGCTCTATGGCGTTCTTATGCAAATAGATCCTGTAAAAATATGTTTCATCTTTTAATACAGAGTATTAAATGCAGATTACATACTGAAATTTACATTGATACTCCCTTAAAAATTGAATATTATTAGGGCATATACGATTTAATAGGAAAATTTATACGAAGGAATAATTTTCTGCAATAGCGAAAATTTGAAAGCGTAATTTTTGAAAGTTTGAGCACATTTAATTACTATTAGAGAACCTGAAGTTAAAATGTTGAGGCATTCTTATGGAAGCGAGTTTTTAAAGATATGAATAATAAAAATTACAGTTAATAACGGAAAACAAGTTTAATCGATTTGCATTTTCCAAATCAATGAAAATTCAGGTGAGCAAAACTGTGCATGTTACTTATTCGTTAAAAAATAAATATATATACCAATATACCTTAGTGATATTAAAATCTAGAGAAATACTGCTCATTTCATGTTTTGCCTATTTAATAAGTAACGAATCAAAAACCTTTTAATGATACATCCAAGCCATATAAGATAAATATAACTTATCAGTCTTTGTTTTTGATGAGACGAGCATAACAATGCCAAATTTTTACATTCAGTTATTAAGATATTCTAACTACCAACAAAAGAGTCATCTAAATTGTACATTTTTAAAAATAAAATCTAAATTTTAATTAAGTTAAAGAACAAAAATTTTGCAACACAAGAAATAAAACACAGTAAATATTAGACTGTTCATTTTTAGGAACATTGGTGGTGTTTTAATGCAAAAATAGCTTTAGGTGTATTTGTTTCAAACCATGAATTCACTTTTCATCACAACAACTTCATTACATGGGTGGAATTTTTTTATCATATTTTAGTATCAAATCACTTTAATATGTTTAAAACATAGATCATCAATACGACGTGTAAGCATATCACTACCGAGCACTTCGCATGCAATTCTTGCTGACTACTGCTTTTTGTTCCTTATTGTTTTCACGATTACCTTTATCTCCCCCGTAAAAAAACAGATAAAAATAGCAACTCGGCGTCTAACGAGGAATATCACGAAATTCAGCGTCCATATTTACCTAGAGACCCCTCACGCGTGCGACTCTCACTTATACTACTCGAGGCGCCTGCTTAATATAAAGATCACGCATCTGTGGCATGGCGTTTTCACAGGAGAAAACTATCAATGTTACAGCAATCAAAATGAGATTAATGGTGAAATTTCGGAACCGAGGACTGTTTTCGCTTTAGCTGTGATAATTTTCGCAACTTTAGCAGCATACACAAAAAGGTAGCGACATGGAACTGATTAAGTTTTTCTTCCGCTGCTGGAGAGAATAATAATGAACAGCTAATTGTTAACGTTTGATTTTGTAAATTTATATGAATTGAGATTTCAAATTTATTATAGCTTGACATGTGGATAAAATATCGCATTATTTTCTCTTAAAGATGAATGTTGTTAAAAGAGACAATAGACGCACGCGAGTGGAACGGTATGCAATTGCGAAGATAACCTGATTTAAATTTATAAGTATTTTGAATTATGCACGATATATATTGCGAATGACATCAATAATATTAGACAGCCTTATTTCGAAGCGGATGAACAATTTAGTTTATGGAATGATAATAAAGGGGTTATTCCCTGAAAAACATTTAAGTAATTGAAAATTAAAAAGTTAGAAAAGGAAACGATCCAAAATTTGATCCCCTCTGAATGCATAGCTCAACATTCAAAAGTAAACACTAAAACTATTTAATAATTGATTAATTTAAATTACAAATTTAAAAGGTTGAATTCCTTTAGCCCGAAAATAGTTACGATGTACTTGGTCACCTAAATCTCAATAATAAATCATTTAATTCATCAATATCAATAATTCTTTCAGTTTTCTCCTTTGGGATAGGCGTTTTCTATATGATTTAACAGAAAAGTTCATTTTTAGTGAAATGTGGCGATGAGATAAGGTCCAGGTGTCTCAATGATCTGGATGCTTTTAAGGAGAGTTGGATCCCTAAGTCCGTTAACCTTAACCCTGTTACTTCGATGTACCTCTTCTCAAAATCTGTTATAGATTCATGTTTGAAATTTTTTATAGAAGTAAAGTACACCTTTTTCATTATACTGAAATGAGCTTTTGGTTAATTTTCAATTTTTTATAAATATACAAAATATTTAATTAGACATAGTGGAATTTTACCCCATTTTGACTAAAAAAATTGTAAAAAATAAAATTTTGAGTTTTTTTAAAAAAGCTCATTTCAGTATAATGAGAAAAATGTACTTTACTGGTATAAAAAGTTTCAAACATGTATCTATAACAGATTTTGAGAAAATTTACATCGAAATTGCCAATTTCACATTTTTTTGTTCTGAAAAAAAATTGTAAAAAAATAAGTTTTTGAATTTTTTAAAAATGTTTTCAGTATAATGAGAAAAATGTACTTTACTCGTATAAAAAATTTCAAACTTTAATCTATAACAGATTTTGAGAAAAGGTACATCGAAGTAACAGGGTTAGGGTTAACGGACTTAGGATTCCAACTCCCCTTAATGTTTCAGCTATTGTGATGAGATAACTCCCAAATGTTTCAATGTTCTGGATACTTTTAATGTTTTCTTTATTTCTTAAAATTATTTTTTTAGAATAGCTAAAAACCATGTACAGTAAGACAGAGACAAAGTTTAGACAGAAGCTGCTAAAAGAATACGATTTGGTTTATTTAAATAATGTCTTCTTTTGAGCGTACCTGATGTTAGTATTGTATTTGCTCAAAAATCTAACTATAGTGTGATTTGATCGATAAAGCTACTGAGAAAAGAATCTAAGTATAATTAAGATTTATGATAGAAGAAAATATAGCAAAAATTCAGCCAGTGAAATTTCAATTCAATAATAGGACAATTTTTATGTCTAATGAACAACTGATAACAGTATTCCATTTATGCTTAAAGTTATGATTTAATAACAGAAAGTAATTCTTAAAACAGATTTATAATGATTTTCAAGTTAGTAACTAAATAGTTGTTAAAATAAGAACACCTTCAAGAATAATACCAAAATTGATCATAGAGTGTAAAAAAAACAAAAAAAACATTAGAAGTTTATATGCTAAATAACAATTTAATAATGTGAATTTATGAATTTTATCATTTATCAACATTAACTAGATGTTAATCATTAAAACAGCACAAATGAGAAAAAATAACCCCTTCTGAGGTTCTACGATTATTTTGTTGTTTTGTTCAAACCTTAAATCCCTTTATTTGTAAACTACCATTTTAATAATATCGCAGTATGAAAATTGAAATTTTTTTCAACGAATGTAGGAGAATGACTTTTTTTACTGTTTATAAAAGATTTTTACTGAAAAAATTTTTAAAAACCGACTTGCATTTGCGTAGAGGAATTGAATTACAGGTGTTCTTAAGTTTTGAAAATCTTAATTATTTTAATTTCGATTACTACTCTTAAATAAATATTTCATTACTCGACATAAGCGAAAAAGCTACACCATACTAATTCGGAGACATGGATACATAAAAATTCTCTATTGTAGCAAATAAATGTATCCATAATGAACGCTTACTTTGTTCAGTGTCTGTAAAAACAAGTTCAACTACAAATATTGATGATTAAGACAAACTTCATTAATTAGTTCCATCTCTTTGTCGTTGAATCTATACGCATTACAATACTCATAAAAGGCAAATGATATTTAAATAATTCTGTAAAGATTTAACTTATGTTACATGAAGTTTTATTTTTATGCTTTATGAAGTTATGAAAAGTGTTGTGGCATTTTTGCTATCGTTTGTATTAATGACTTAAATTTGTCAAACAATAACTAAAAAGGGCTAATCCTTAATTCAGTAAAACTTAAAAAATATATTGTCTGATTACTTATCAAATATTGAAGATGCAATAATATAAGTTCCGAGTTACTTGTCAGTAAACCTAAGGACGACTTGAATATGAAATTTTCTCAATTGAAAATATGCCAGGTAAAATAACTAATAATTGGTAATATTTCAAATGAAAAAAAATGGTAACTTCTTAAAGAAAACTATGCACCTTAGAACTGCTGAGAGTTCTGATAAAATTCCAACTTTCTTCTTAAAATTATGATTTTTACGCACGACAAATACTTCGGAGAAAACTACTATAAGAAGGTGAAAAATAAACAAACAATAAATTTATCAAGCAATAACAAATAATGGCTAATCCTTGTTACACTCTCGATAAAAAAGGCTGCTTTTACTTGTTATAGTCTCATAATGTCATTTTCGAAATCTCACCTCTTTCCAAGTGTAAATGTATGAACAATACAGTGATTCTCTGATTTAGCATATAAATATTTAAACATGACAAACGCATCTGTTGCGCCGATTTCAATAAAAACAAAATATTCAGCTTGGTGAATAAAACATATTTCATTAATAAACTCCATCTCTTGTTGGACAGCTGTTACCATTCAACCCATTGCAATTTTCATAAAACGCGAAACACATTTAGCTTGCGGAGATAATTCTATAAAGTTTCAAATTTATCCAGCACCAACAAAAAAGACCTAATCCTTGATACACGCTCGATAAAAATTGCACCTTATCCTTGTTATTATCTCATGTTGTCATTTTCTAAGTCTCACCGCTTTCCAAGTGTAAATGTGTGTAAGGCAGCTGAATCCATCCCGGTTGTTAAACACAGTTTACTAACGGTCGCTGGTGCTTGCGTGCTTTATTAAGATCGTGACTAACCGAAAGATGCGTGGCTAAAAGAGAAAGGACTCTAACCTCTATCTCTAACACGATCTCTAAAGCTTGGACGAAAGGATGTTAATTTTTGCTTTCGGCTTCAGCTCTTGTTAATATGTTATAAATCGTCAGAGAGATTTTTATATATCTAGACTGAGCATTCAGGGTCGTCTGTGTTTATCAAAGCAAATGGAATGTTGTCTATCTCAATATTATAACATCTGAAGTAACAGTCGGAGTTCTGTATTGCAGCGTAACACGAGAAGGCCGCGGGACAATTGCTTTAGGTTTTTCATTACCATCCTGAAAAAAATTCGATATGCTTTCACTATGAAATGTTGAAAAGGGAAAATAAGACTGTTTTGAAATACAGTCTTAGAGTTCAGATTTATCAATTGACATCAAATTATTTCAGGGCAAAAGTTTATACAAAAAATTTCTGATTTATATTTCATTTTGTAAAGTCACAAAACATTCACGATTAAGAATCCGTTAAAATGTTGTGTTATAATCCAATATTGTAGCATTTACAATGTATTGTCATCGAGCAATATATCATTATGTTATGTTATGCCGTAATGCCTTGGTTTACTCATTAACATCTCCATAAAAGCATATCCCTATCGTCACTTGAAAAAAAACGAAATATTTAGAGCCTTGCTGTTCAAACGAAGGAAACTTTTTTTAGTTTATGAATCAGAATAAAATAAATGTTTAATATAATAAACCGACGTTCATATTATCCATTAATAACAATCCGTCTTAATTGATAGAAGATTTGTAGATCATTATGCATCCTTTCTAATTCCTAAACTTCCATCTAAAGTTTGATTTCACGTATATTGATCATTGAAATCGGAATCAGTCGGAATCTTTATCATCAAATCGGGAAAAATTTCAGTCAAAGTACGGAACGTTACTTATTTTGATTTATCAAAATTGATTATTATTTAAACTCCATTATAAGTAAATCATTTTAGTAGATACAAATATAATACACTTAATTTAAAGCTCAGTGAATTTCAAAAATGTGGTGAAAATAAAATAATCATTACATTTTTGTCAAAATGCTGAGGCCCTCGCTGATACATTTTATTTAACAAAGTAGAAGAGTGATTGCTCCATTTGACGTCAAAAACAGTGTGATATTTCTTTCTATATTCCATATCTATTTTTATGCTTACAAGAATTTATCACATAATAGCTATTTAGAAGAGAAATTTTAAGCCCCCTTTTTAAGATAAATAAATTAAATTCTTCACTTGAGATTCCTCCAAACACTATTAAACAAATCGAATAAGCGCAATAAATGTATTATTTTTTCCCGTAGATAAATGCATAAGAACATTAAAAAATCAAAAACTATTTTTTTAATATTTTATCTCACTAATTGCTGATTTCATATATTATTGACTTACAGATTTCTTTTGTTGAATGTTTCTGCTTATTAAACTCTCTTACCTCGTGCAACATTGAAATCACTAATCAACTTTTCTATACAATTTGGCGGATTACAATATAACAGCATAGCATATAAAATGTACATATTGCAGGCAAAATCCATTTTTTAACGTAAGGTTCACTTACTTAGTCTCAAAATTCACAATAGTTATAATAATAAGTTTAATATAATAGACAAATACTTGTAATGTAGTTGTATAATAAAATATTTTGTGATCTGTTTCTGGAAAATTCACAAACATTTAAATTGAATTAAATTTTTCTTCAGAGATTCTTAGACCTATCTCAAAACGAAATTGGTGATTTTCTGGGATCTACACTACAAAGACATAAGGTTTGGGCCCTTTTTCAGCAATGACCTCACACGAAAATTCCGCTTTTATTAAATGCAGTAAAATAACAAAATATTAACCCAAGACTACGCAATTTCTTTGTTTAATAATTATTGAGTAACGTGTATCAATAATCGCCCAAAAATGTGACAAATTTCTAATCCTTTTATAAACATATAAACATTTTTTTACTGCAAGTTAATTATTAAAGCCAAACTATATGCACGTTTTAACCTTATTTTAAAAAAACTCCTTTAAATTTTTTCTCTGAAATTAATTGGAAATTTGAATAGGATTATGTCTGGTGTGAGGCAAGTCCCATCGAATGATCCAACTTCGACTTTGGCTATGAAAACATTTCGAGTTAAATGTTAATTAATCATTATTAATTAAGTTACAATTTCCCATGTTTTTTTTCGGAGTAAAACCTTCGAGAAATTTTGAAAAACATCATTTTCATAAAGATGTAATGGAATTACTCTAGTTAGAAATGTTGCTCTATTCTTTATTTTAAGAAGTAAAGGAAGTTACCGATATAAATAAATCTACAAAAATGCAAATTTTACAATTTTATTTTAGATGGTTAACTTCGCATATTAGAAGCTTACGGATTACATTTTTGGATTCTTTTGAAAACTTTTATCAGTAAGTTGAATTATAGCTAGGACAACGATGTGAAATCTTGTTCATTAATTGAATCGTTGATCGCAGAAACCACACGAGTCCATTTTTTCTCAAAATTGCGTTCATTCTGTTTTCGCATTCTAAAGGGGTATTTACATAAAGAATGAAGAAATTACAAGAGTCAAATAAAGTTACATCATTGGTATATAAAATCTACCAGGTAAAAAAAAAATTTAATCGTTGATTTAAAAAATTAAGTAGCATTTTTTAAAGCTCTCACTATTTTGATATAATTGGCTCGGGTGGTTTCTGTAATCAGCGATTCAATGATATATTACCTCATTTTTTCTAAAATTATTTTCAATGACTTTCTCTTAATTTACTTCATATCGATAAAGAGAAGAAAAACTTAAAAATAAAGTGACAAACGACAAAAAATAAATAAAAATTACGTAATTTTTCTCTCTTATAAATGAGGGCAATTATTACTTGCATCCCCAGAACTTACAATTGAGAACTGTGTGTGTTTATTCAGTCCGATGTTCGTAGTGATCAGTAGTACAATCGTCGGGCATCGGATACGATTACATGAAGCTCTACAGATCAATGCACAGTTCATTGAACTGACACTTCAAAGGATACCGTACTCTTTGTGGGAGGGATCAGGTCCTCATCCAGTGACCAATGGTGATTGATGATTCGTTATGATTGACATCTCACCTGCTGTCCGCTTTCCTTTTTTTAGATGTTGCAGCCATCTCATAATGATGTTGAATAGCACCAATGTGAAAAGGAACTTTGACAACGAAACAGGAGTACATAGTAAATGTCGGATTGTGATTATGTTAACTTGTCTTTCTCTGACACACTAATTTGGTTCATTAGAGTTTTGATTCTTAAATGTTCAAAATAAAATAAAAATGAAACTTTTAAAATTTGATTGGCAAAATATCTAATGCAGTTAATGCTTTTTCTCAAATTATACTTAATGGCAGTCTGGAAGTAAATAGTTTCCGAGACGTTATACGCATTTTTATGTTTTCGATATTTTGATTGAAGAGCAAATACAGCCGGGTAATAGTAATTGCGACATTTTTCCTTCTGAATTCTCTATATCGCATTTAAAGTTTTCGTTTTCGATTTTTAAAAACCCTGTCCATACAAATACGATACTTCTGTTGATTTTTTTTGCCAGAATTTGTAATTAATGTCCCCTTTCCATGTTCATAGCCCAACTTACTATACCTCTCTCATAACTGACAAATATTAAAAACATTAAAGAGCATTTAATTTTGAGCCTACTGAAATCTCTAAGGAATTTCTAATAAATTCTATGCAAGATTATTTTACTAGATGCTGTTGAATGAAATTAATTTTAATATATGTTATTTATATTTCTAGCGATAACATTAGAAATATTTAAATAAAATTAGTTTCATTATATTCAGATTTTGTTGTAAACAGATTTTTTGTCTATTCCGCCATCAACTATTTAAACTTAAAAGGTCGGTAGTTTTCTCATTTATTTAAATTTTTGATTGCTCAACTGTGAAATTTTGTAAAAATGTTAACTTATGTTCACTTTATGTTTATATGAAACTTCAAAAGTTATGGATAAATTTATTGTTGAGAATTTTTGCTAAATTTTTAAAGAAATCTGATATCATGAATTTTTTATTAATTCATAATTTAAATGCTCCTCTAAAAATAATTATAGAGATTTGAATTGATTTTTGTCAAATTCTTGTCTTTTGCTATGACTAAAGGTGAATAAGGTAAATTTTGGAAAGTTTTAGATGAACATATCAATAACTTCTCTTGGTTTGATAACATTTACCATCAGATAATTTCTTCCCAAAACATTTCATTTTTTTCCGCTTGTTACAGGTCAAAAACTTTTTTGATCCTTGTAAGTAAAAGGTGATCAGTTATTGCACTGAATGTCTTTGTTTTTATTGCTAGTGCGTTACTGAAATCGTGATATCCCTCCAGAATAATGTAAAGACATACATTTTTTTTCCTACAAATTGCTTTGCCCCGTGTAGTTCAAATTACCCTCTTTGAAAAAGCAATCGTGCCGCTCAGAAGAATATCTTCTTGATTGTACTGATATGAAACCTGTAATAACACCGTCAGCAAAATCTGTGTTTAAAGACTCATTAGGAAAACCTGGTCTTGATATTCGTAGTTGTCTACTTTGGATGAGAAAATGTTCCGAAGCCTAAACAGTTCTCAAAGATCTGGAGGGAAAAATCAACCTTTAAGGAAAATTGTGCTAAATACTTGAAAATTTCTTAATATTAATTGCTAAGTGATTATTAAATACTACTAGCAAAATATGGTTATCAAAAATCATTTTTTGTAGATTTTATTTGTAGAATGAATTTAATTAAGTTGGTTTAAGTTATGTTCGCTCGTGAACCATGCGAAGAAGGTTTTCAGACAGACGGATATAAAAGACTTTAACTTATATGGATTTGAAATTGTGTTAATTATCTAGAAATAATTTTTAAATTAATAATATGAGAAGCATTATATAACAGCATAACTATATATGAATGCATTCTCAGATATTCATTATTCTATTTTAAGCAATAAAAATTGGATATATTATTTCCATAGATAGTATATATTTGATTCTAACGATATCATTTTCTTTTGCATTCACAGAAGAAAAACTTTCCTGTCATCTTATTTATGGATAAAGTATTGAACGATTATTAATACAGTCTAAAACTCTTCTATAAGAATTAAACACATTCAAGTGATCATACCACTATTGAATAATAATTGGATAGTTATTGCATAGCAGTTGGATAGTTATTGAATAGTAATTGGATAGTTATTGAATAGTTATTAAATAGTAACTGAATAGTATTGAATAGTTATTGAATAGTAATACTCAATAACAGACTGATTCGGAAACGTCGTATCCTTTCTTACGAAGCAGAAAATATTCCTTCAGCATAATTTTTGTATTTGATAATATTTTTAAAAATTTTATAAATATTAATCTCATATTTTTAAGCTGCGTTTGAGTTTTCGAAATAAATTTTAAACTTCGTAATTTTTTATTTAAAATAGTGGGCTATGATATAAATTTTATGTTTACTTGAAGAAACATACTGTAAAGCATTTATTTAATCTACAGTTGAGATTTATTTTAGTATCAAAACTTAGCAGTTGCTTCAACCCCCCATAGACACTATTTAAATACCTTGTAAGCATAATATATAAAAAAAGTTATAGTTAATGCTTTTTAAGTAAATGCTAGTCTCTTTTACCTAGAAATAATTTAAAGATAATGAATGCCACAAATACTGAGTAAAACTTTTTTTATTACTAAAAAATGATGATCGAATTATATCAAACTTTTAAGAAGTCAACATTCTTTCCTGTATTAGACTTACATTAGTTAATTGCAATTTATAGAATTCCCTAAGTGTTTTTCTAGTATACCTATAACTCTTTTTCAACGAAAATAGAGATCCATTTTATTTTTGTAAAATATATGATCATAAAAAAAGGAAAATAAAATGTTAAAGCAAATATTTTGGCGAAGAAATATAAAAGTGGATAAAAAGATTATTTCAATAAAAATAGTAAAAATATTGCATGTGAACACAGCTTTTATCTTACATATGAAATTTCGCATTTTTATGTTTTCGTTAAAAACTAAAACTCAGGCTCTTCACTTTTGCATGAACTGACTAATAAACTGGCTCAATATCTTTCCAGTATATACGTTATAAAAACACCTATCAACTTTCAAGATCATGATTTCAATATGATCTTAAAGCTCCAAGAAATCATTTACTGCAAAATTATGTCAATTTTTTAATTAATTCTTCTTTAGTAAATTTTTCATGTCTAAAGCAAACTGTTTAAATTTTATTTCTTTTTATTATCAAGAAAAATAAAGCGTAAAAAGTAAAACATTAAGCTTAAATTTTAATGTTTAATTTTGTTTTTATTTGTTGACCTGATATGTAGGGTTTTTTTTTTTTTTTCGTTTTTTCCAAAAGAATTAATTGTATAAATATACATAAATAGCAGTCTTAGTTTATAATTACCATAAAATCTCTGTATGAATTATTTTTTATATTTTTCTTTATTTATAAACTATGCAAGTAAGGATTAATTGTGCCCAAAGTTATTCATTTTGAGATAATACATAAATCTTGTTATCTCCTACATGTATTGAGCGGACGATTTAAAATTAACTGAAATATTTTTGAATAAATAAGGGATAAAAGAATAGTTAAACATTTCTCTGAATTTCAGTAAGTACTGAAAAATAAAAATACCTAATATGCCAAAACATAAATTCATATAAAAAACACGAGGTACGTAAAATAAGAGCTTTTTAAAGCAAATAATAACTAAGAAACAAGTAGAAAGACAAAAAAATTTCAGTTAATTTTTTTGCATTATGACATTAGAGGGCACTGAAAGGTAATCGCGTTTAGAAACGAGAGTAGAAAATAAAATATAATTATAGGTTCAAGTTGTTTAAAAGTAATGGTTGATGATCATGAAAAAATCATTTTCCATGTTTTGTAAAATCATAACTGCTTTATTCATCACCAACGATACTTGACTTGTCCCCGTAAAAATAAGTCAATGAAGGAACGAAGTCTTGACACACCCATTTCTTTTTACTGATTTTACAATCATTCACTTGGGTAAAATCCTTTTTAGAAATCAGACTCTGGCGTTTTCGGAACGCCTTGGGAATAATCAGAAGACGAAGACAATACTTGAGCCAGCATCCATCTCTCAGATCTTACATACCATACCAACGTGCGGATATTACTACCTCCAAAAATATATCATACACAAGCTCAATGTTCAAGAAGCATTTTTAGTGGAATATGACCTACTATCTACCGATCATGAAGATGGGACTTGTCACCAAACATCGACTTTGTGGAGGTGAGCTAATGTATTCGGACCTAATGCTACAGCATTCGGCTTTTGAATGTTTTAGTATTCTGACAAAAAATATGTCATGTTTTCGTTACATAATAAAAATACGTCATACAATTAGATAATATGCATAGAATATTAGTTTTGATACAAACTCGAAGACTTCCCATACAAATTATTTCGGGATTAAATACAATATCGTACACTATTTTGAAGTTTTGAAACTGTTGGCCTCTTTTCTAATAATCCTGATTTTTTAATTATTATGTCACGAAAATACAGAAATCATGCAGTTTTCAAATAAAAGTTTAATTAAAAAGTAGACAAACACATAATAAATTAGATGCTTTTTCAAGTCTTAGGAAATTTGTTATTCACAAAATTCTTCATTGCAAATGCTGAAAAATTCACTAACCTTGGAAGTAACTTTTAGTTCGAAGATAGCTGACACTAAGCCTGAGAATGGAGAGCTTGTCTAATTTGGAGAGGACACTTTGCTCAAATGGAAGGAGACTGGCTAATGTATCCAGTTCTGCGTTTAATCTCTCTCTGTGACGTTTACTAGGATTGGACTTTGTCTGTCCATCCTTTGGTGGCACCCGGACGCTGAAAGAAATTTATCATTACCGGTTAGAACATCACACAGCCTTTTCATATCTATAACATCAAAATAAAAACTATAATATAATGAACTTGTTCAATAATCCTCTTTAAATGTAAAATCAAATAAATGTGTTATTCATATATTCACTATCTTTTGGCGGGCATCAGAAACAAATTATTATTATTGTAAATGTTTTAGGAGATATATTTTAAATGCAATTTCTGACGAATGGGGAGAAAATATTTTCGACAAATAAATTACGTAATATCTCTTAGAATAAGAGAAGATTTCGTCTGATTTTGTTGGCGCTATCCAGGAGAAATAGAGCCTCCAGATTTGGCACACATATACTTTGAAAGGTTGGAAGAGCAATTTTTAATGATTTATTTAAAAATGAAAAATATTTAAATTAATTAAAAATTAAGCAACATAATAGCGTCTTTTTGGAGATAACTTCGGAACATACCATCATACAAAAACGATCTATAAACCTTCTTAATAATCCGAAAATTATCTTTTCTAACGGTACCTTTTTATCGTCGTGCAGCTTTTCTTCAAATTTTAGCAAATTTTCCATCATTAATTTTTCAGCATAATTTTCAGCTATATATAATAGGATATCGTGACAATATATCATTGCTGTTCTATGACACGAGATTAATTATATTTTTTACACACACATAAATTGTTAATGGCTGAAATTGAGATACGGCTATAAATCTTTAAATATTTGTATCGCGAAATTATTCTTTTCCTAATGGAAAGTTATCACTAAATGTATAGATGCTCCCTTGCACTCAAAGTGGGAAGAATAATTGCCGCCTAACCTGACTGATATGTTCTACACGTTTATAATGACAACGTTAGACGTTACCACGAGGTAATACTGAAGTTCATATCAACCTCTGCATTTTTATCGTCTTGTTTATCTTTTTTCTACTTCTGTCGCTTTCGATTTGATGGATTGGCCACTTTTTGCTCTTTCTTTGCCCCCCCCCCTCTCTATAACTGCGGAAGGGCGAGTAATTGTAGCCCTCAGAACGGGAGAAAAAATAATCTGGACTAAGTATTGTTTGAGGAGAGATTCGAAGAATTAACTTGGTTACTTTTGTGAATCTTCCTTTCTCAAAGTTTGCGGTTGATAACTGTATTCACAAAAGAGTTATTGTTCAATATCCAGCCATGTTATCTTAGAACGTTTTAATGTAGAACTACGTTCCTCCCGTTGGGGTCTCAGGAAGGAATTTGATTCACACGCCAAAAAGGCCACAAAAAACGTTGTATGGTAGATCCTCTATAACTCGGTAACTATATATGTTAAAAATACAACTAATATCTTATTTTAGAGATAAAGGGTAACAACAGAAGTTACAAAAAAAGAGAATCGCGAGTAACAAAGAGAAACCGAGAAAATTCGAGAAACAAAAGAATCACGCGGGTAAAGTAGTCCTGCGCCTTTAACATCACGGCTGTTTGAAAAAGACACCCGTCATATTTTTAAAGCATACGCTTGACATGATTCGATTGAATGTTATAACATGGTGAAATTATAGTATTGAATATGCGTGTTACGTTCATAATAAACCTCCAATTTATGTATTATTTTTCGAAAGAATAACAGTTACTAGTCTGCTGAGTAGCTGTGAAATTTTAAAGAAAATAAATTAGAAGAACAACTCATATTTCTTCTCTCATTTTTAAAAATACAGGCTACATTATCTTTTCTGAATCAAATTGCTGTGAAAAAATTTAATGAATTATATTTATATTTCTCTGTTAAAATTTTAATATTCAACTCTAATTATTCGATTTTAATTTAAAATATTCAAAAATAGTAATGTCATTTATAAAGCAAGTACAACCCTACTGCTTTTTTCTTCATTTATTGAACTTGATATTTATGAAACCGTTATATTATGATAAGTGCGCAAATCTATTTACTTTGTTTACATTGTAACGCACAGTTGGTACGGCGTTCTTTCTTTGTTCCACAACTGTTATAAGAGGTAAGATTTTAAGCCCTTTTTTCATACTTTGTTTAAAAGACTGTTTTTAATTTCTTCTTTGTGAATACATGCTTTTCTTTCCAATACATTCCGGAATGGGTTCAGGTCTTAGAGGATATTAAATAACCAGACCTTAAAATCTTTTTCCTCTACAGGAAACCTATTCCATTTTTGAATCTGCATGGATGTATGGCCTCTGATGAAGTCATCCACCACATTCTTACTTCTTATAGTTGTCTGCTATTATTTTTAACTCTTCCACAATTATGGTTCCATTTTTTAGTATTTTTATTTATTTTGTATTTTACAAAAGTTTTTTTTTTTTTTTTAATATTGAAATAATTTAATACATATGAAGATAGGAGTTCGGACAAATTTGCATTAAAGTTACGAGCCACGAAATTGAATCCAATTTATTGCTAATTAAATTGGATTGAATTTATCAACCTATAATTTATTAATTTAAAGTATTGAAAAATTTAGTATACATATATAAGCAATATAGAAATATATAAAAAATATAGTATATGCCTTCGAATTGAATGTAAACTTCCTAATATAATGTAGACAAATTGAATTAAAAACTTTTTATATGCATATTTAAAAAAATTATGAAATACGTATCCTACCACCTGTAAAACGGGTACAGAGCTAATATTTAACATTACACTCGAAAAATGTGCTGAAATGCATTTAATTTATATTTTCTTAGAGCTGACGAAGACATTTAACTTCATAAGTCTTTTATATTCACTCTAGAGTGGAAAAATAATAGGATAAAAAAATAGCTAATTATTTCAATAAAACATTACACAGCATAAAAATACTGTTTAATGGTATAGCATATCATCTTTTCAAAAACTTTAACCGAAAGACTCTAAACTACATTTAAAAATTAAAAAGTTTGCCCTCCTCGTATCTCAATAAAAACTAAAATTCTTACTTATCCAGATTGTCATTTCTGAGATACTCATTAAACTTTCAAACTTGAATTGGCATTTAGTTCTTGAATTTTCGTAATTACTGACAGCAATTTCAAAATTTCTCGGACAGTTGAAGATCTCATGGCAAAAGTTCCAAGTACGCGGTGCGGTACAGGTGACACCCTAGTCATCTAATTAAATTTCAAAATTATGAGGTCCGTCCCAAAATAGCCCTCCTGTAGCTTCAAAACGGGACATTAATCTAACCGAACTAATATTCATTTGTGCTAAGAGTAACTTAACTAGATTAAGAATACAAGTATTCCTGTTCAAAAGGAAACCAAAAGCTCTAACAAAAGGCTCTGATACATATCATATCAGAGTCATTTAATATAAGACAGTATTCAAAATCCACGGATAAATCCGTGGTGTAATCACAATTGCTTTGCTTTTTCAGATTAAATTATTTTAAAGTAGGAAAGTCATCTCGTGTTTTTAAATTTCTAGCGTTTGTTCTCAACTTTTTATAGAATATATATGTACAGTACAACCCGGATGCATATTTACAAACCCTACCCTGATAGAACTGAGGCAGGAAATCAGTCAATATCATTGGCTACAAGGAGCAGTGACGGCGTTTTCAGGTCTCGCACGTAACGTACGGCAATCATAACAAAACAAGAGTCGTCCTACTTTTCTTCTCCGCTTTCCCACAGTTAGCACAGAAAAAATTCTTCCGTGGGTTGTAATATTTTTTTAAAATGAAATCATTTTTCAAAATATCATAAAAAATAAAACATCCCACACTGTAAGAAATTATACTAATGAAAAGTACACGCACGAGAACAAAGAACGACGTCATCGGCTCTCGGCGAAGCGAGCCAATCATATTGTCCGATTTCCTGCCACAGTTCTATCAGGGTAGGGTTTGTAAATATGCAACCCGGCTCGGTAGAAAGCACGTCCCTGCCCATTGAGACAGGTCTATAAGCGAACCAAAGGAGGGGGTTACGCTTGTCAACGGTTTTGGCAAGCCAGGAACATCTCATTAGCCGGGTGGCTGGAGGTTCCGCCGAGGGTTCCAGGTTCGAAACCCGATTCCACCGAAGAACCGCCGTGTAAGCGGGTCTGGTGCACGTTAAATCCGACAGGGCCAAATGCCCTGCCGCTGATGTGGTGTGGAAGTTTGGAGAAGGGTACCAGCTCAGGTGTCGTCCTCGTCATCTGACCACGGTTTAGAATTAGGAGGTCCGTTCCAAAATAGCCTTCGCATCTATTGCTATTATTTTATCTAATTTCTGTATGTAATTCTGAAATGTTTTGAGTGTAAAACGAATTCAAAACTCTCTTTGTACGCTACGCTTGCGTTCTTTATTAAAGTTAACCCTCCGTCGGACGCAATATTCGCACCGGCTTGTTTGCGCGTAATGCGCCTGACAGGCATAAACAACATTGTAATGAATATTGTTAATACCCATTCATTTTAAGTTTAGCAATCTCAAATTAATCACTGGCCTCCCTGGGGAGGATTAAAAGAAAAAGTGGGGATATCTTCACAAAAAAGTCTCGCTTCGAGATTATTTCCGTGCAGTATAGTACGTGTTTTTTGAATTTGCGATATCAGAAACATTTCGGATAACCCGGGTTTCTGTTAATCCGAGTGCTGTTAATCTGGGTTTTATTCATCAAAAGTAATTATGTTATGACATGCAGGTTCTCAAAAACAACGATAAAGAAGGTACACCGCACAGGGCCGATATTGTAAACTTAAATAGAGTCTGCCACTGAGTTTTCATTCAGCTGTTATTAAGATTTATTTTCACATTTACAATTTTTTCATTGTTTCTTCTGATTAACTGAAAAGGAGGGTTTACCAAACATTCATTACCAAGACAGGAGCTCAAGATGGTTCAACTTTCTGTATTAAATTTTGTTAGCGGTTTGAATGCTAAAATGATTCGTATTTCCTCTAAGATAATAAGTAATATTGCGATATTTTATTTATGAAAAGGTTTTATAAAATGTTGCACTATTTATTCCCAAACTTATTTTCCAAAATGGGCATCTTCACTAAATCATCTGTCATTTTAAAATTGCACTGACTAAAAATCTTTACCCCAATCCCTAAATTCTTATTTAATATTTTAGAAATTTCCTTAAATTAAGCAGTAGCAATTCTTTAAGTGTTCTCTTCTTCAAAGTCGGCATGACATGAAATAAATTTCAGAACTCAGTTGTTGATTAATCAAAAATTATAACATAAGAAATTAAAGCATAATCAAATTAAGATAATACAATTTTAGTATATGAATCGAATGCAGATTTTTTATCAATACGCACGTTAAAATCTCCCTCGGATATTAAATTATGGGAAAAGTGCAGGAACAGAGATTTGAGAGCAGTTTTATTTGACATCGATGGATTCAACGTGCACCAGGCACGCGTTCAAGTTGGATCTTCGATAGAATCTGATCTCGAACTCGCAACCCTCTGGTCCCGAAAAACTGCCATCAGACCTATAGCTAACTTGAATAACAATTTTTTTTGCTTCCCTTTTTGCTTTACTGATAATAGATATCTGTCTTATTCATATTGGGTCTGTTTTTATTATTCATTTTTCATTCAGAATAAGGATTATATTCATAGTTCTTCATAGCTTCACAGTAAAGTTGAGAAGGTTTTCTCAGAAAAGATACCAAAATGTTCTTTTCCATCGACCAGCAGCATGGTAAGGGGGAACTAGATAATGAGGTCAATTTATACTCATGTGACATGCGTCAAATCCGCGGAGCCAATTTAAATCTGTCTCCCATTGAGCTTCTTGCAGGATGAAAAGAGATGTATTTCACATGGAATTAGATGACATATGTTGTTACCTTCTACATATGACTGTGACGCCACGTGAGTTGGCTCCACGTATTCATCAAGTCGGCATGAAAATAAAACCTATTAAATGACGCCTTCACCATGTTATTATTTTTTCATCACATCCTCATGTTTCGTTCCCGATGTATCTATAACCCCCTTGCTTCCAGTCACTACTCCACTGGAGAACCTGTAATGGGCTCCATTTCGCAGGAGC
>BGPR01000111.1:219141-318515 GCA_013235015.1 Araneus ventricosus
TATCTACACATACGAGACGTGTATGTACAAATCAATAAACGTACCTGTAGTTCATTAGTTTGCGTTTTATGAAGATTCAGCGGTTAATTCTGAAAAAGATTACTAAACCGTGCTTTGAAAATATTCCATGAATCCACTAAAAATAACGAATTTATTTTGAGGGAGTGATTGCTTTGGTTCAGTTTAAACTAAGATTGCCTCTTCTGTTAAGGAAATTAAGCACTGTCTAATCTTTTTCTTTCGAAAAATTTCTCACATGAATGCTTAGTTAAGCCCTCCTTTCAGGAACTGAAATGAAAAGACTCTAAAAAGAAACGCATGTTTAGAGTTGAATTTCAAATATCATAGTTAAACTAACATCCAAGTCTAAACCTCTGCCACGGGATAGTTGAAACCCTAAATTTACTTGTCAATATCCACTAACAAAACAAGGGGCCAAAAGAAAGGAGCGATAAATTATAAAAACTGGTTAATAACTTATGCTTTGTATGTAACCCAAATAATTTTTAAAGTAAGGCAGTTAAGAATACATAAATAAAATTTAATTAAGCGAGCACCTACTTTCCAACCTCTAAAAAACTTTAACCCTCAGCCATTTACAGCCGTAAACTCGTAGCCTAACGTAAAGAACCAAAAAAGAGAGAGGTATTCAACTTTCCGACCGAGTCCCAGCAATTTTGTGTCAGAAAGGGTGGCGTGACAGATCCGAGTCAATAAATATCTCGGAAAATGAGATTCCTGAAAGGCGTAAATGCTGGCAGGGTGGGAAAAAACGCAAAACCCAGGGGGTTCGAAGGCATGAGATGTTTATAACGGCAAAGGTAGAGATCGTGAGGTGTTTATGGGACCGGCAACGAGTTACTGCGCGCTTCCAAGATCTCCCAGAGTAATTGACTTCGTCGGCATTTTTTGGGAGGTTTGACTCGTAAGTGATGCGCTGTCGGGATTTCTAAATGACGGTAGACATGAATTGGTAGTCATCGAAATCATGAGAGGACTTCGACAAAATTTCGAAATCATTAAAAATTTAGAAAAGTTTCTAAGCCATGAAGCCAGCAACAAAACCTTCTAGACATAGTTGAACACTTCTAAATGTCAAATGAATACATCTTCACTTATGACTCGTCAGGTAGATTGAATTGGACAATGAGATTTAAGATATGTCTATTTTGCGTCAAGTATAATAGTTTATCTTATTAGTTAAGAAAAACTTAATTGGGAATAATTGCAAAGATATACTATTGCAGCGGCATAGTGGAAAATAAGGGATGTATCACATAAATTATTGCAATTATTTCATTTTTTAAACGCAAATATGAAGAAGGAGGATAAAATATTATGTAAAGCATAATTAACTACTTTTCTACATCACTGCAATTGAACTATATCAAGGAATGTATAACATATTAAGCCAAGCACCTTGATTCAATGTAATATACTCCTACAACATAGAATGCAAATTATCAACCAAAAGATACAATGGAATTCATAGAATTCATTAAAATTTAAATTGTTTCCAAAACTTCATTGTTCTTTACAAAGATATCAGGTGAAGGAAATTTATATAATAAACAAATATAGTCTAACTAGCTTATATATCGGCGTTGCGCGGGGTAGAAATATTTTCAAGTCTAAGTATTTATAACACTTTAAACTTAATTAAACAGTTTTTCGATGTAACGTCTTTCGTTGATTTTAGTTTGCCCTCTCCTGTGTCTCTGATCCCTCGGCCAGCAGCTAAACTACTCCCTTCTTTTTATCTCCGTACTTTGAACTACTTCGCACGAGTCCATCAACCTTTGGAATTCCATTTGTCTTTCAACAACAATAAAAACATTATTAGAAATTGTTTTTGAACGCATTTTAAAAAATTAATTAAAATTAAGCAGAATGTCGCATGGAAATGGAATTGGTGTCATTGGAAAGGTAATTTTTTAACTTTAAGATGATGTTAAGATGGTTTTTATGCGATATGTTCCGAAGTTATTGCGGGTAAACATTAAAATTTAGGGTGATTTTTAATTAATTAAAATTCTAATGAAAATTTTGAAAAATCCTTTCTTAGTGAGCAGATACTATCCCAGAAGCAATCACCTGCAAAATTTCAAGTTTCTAGTCTTAGAGGCTTGGGAAATTTCGTGATGAGTCAGTAAGTGACTCTCTCTTTTAAATATAAAGATGAATAGGAAAATGCTCAGTGAAATACTATCTTTTTTTAATCTTAATCAAACGAAATGTTAAAATTGCACTGCAATTTACACTGACAGTGGAATAAAAGAATTGTCATTTGTAAGTCAGACAAACATTTTTTACAATACTTCGGGCTTACTTATACTGTTGCCGTTTTAATTCACTCAGACATGGAAAGAAAAATTGAATTGACAGCAAATAGCGACCAAAAGAGTAACTTATTATATGAAAAAATCTGATAAAAAACTATCCAAACTAACGACCATAAAAATTAATTCGTTTTCTTAATTTTCTCAATTCTAATACATAACTTTTTAAATTAAACGAATTTCGAACTGTTTATATTTAATTTAAACATAATCGTTCCCATAATGCTCTCTCAATCTATAGGATCGTTAGATTTCAATATTTTCTTGGCGGACTTCCCCCAAGTAGCAAAACTGAAACTTCACACCCAAACGTAGTGGATCAAATTTCCGAGGTCTTTGTGTACGAATGACAGAACATTAGTTAACCAAGTCTTTTCACATTATTCTCACGTAAAACGCGCATCTTCCATATAGTAAATTTATTATGGTAATCCTTATTTGTGACGCTTAATTGCTTTTAACTCGCACCTCTGGCACGCACTGAGTAGCATTTGAAAACTCTTGGCTGAAGAGGCTGCGAGAATGCCTGCATTAGATGATAGATGGTTATAAAATGATAAATTTTGAAATAATCCAAAGTAAACATTTATTGTTCAATCTTCTGGAATTATCGAAGAAGCGATTGCTTTTGCAGAGAAATTTTTTACTTTATTTTGTTTTTTATTATTTTCTTTAGTTAATACAAAAGATGCAAGCAATGTCCAAAAAGTAAGTACAGTTAAAATAATGCAACGTATTAGAAAAAATCCTGGTTTGAAAGGTCAAGGATGACTTTGCAAACGCATTGAGATCAGATCTTTCTTATAGTAAATTTATTATGGCAATCCTTATTTATCATGCTTAATTGCTTTTAACTCTCATCTCTAGTATGCAGTATTTGAAAAATCATGGCTGAAGAGGCTTCGAGAATGTCTGCATTAGGTGATAGATGGCTACAAAATGAAAATTTTTTAAATTATTAAAGTAAACATTTTTATTTTTAAGTTCTGGATTTGTTGGAAAATTGATTATTGTTTGTAGAGTAATTTTCAGTTTTTTTTAGTTATAAATTATTTTTAAAAAAATGCGAGCAAAGAATTTTCATAAAAGTAAGCATAATTAAAATGAATTTATGCATTAAAAAATTCTCGTTTCAAAAGAGAAGGAAAACGGCTTTGAAAATGCTCTTAGATTAGCGCTTTAGAAATTTAAATTATTAGATATCTGATCAATCCATGCGTATATGTATATATATATATGCACATTTTGTATTTTTAAAATTAAAAATAAAACTTCAGATCACAAAAGAATTTTAAATGAAGATGTGGAGAAATATTGAATTATAATATGTAGTCACATTATAGGTTTATCAAATTTTAGAATTGTTTACTGAAATAGAAAGCATCATTCTGTTGCAAAAAGAAAAGTTTCTTGAAGGATAAAAATTTGCCAAATGAGCGAAGTGAAAATTCAGTGCAATGATTTTATTGCATCTGATTTAAAATCATTTTGAATTTGGTTTAAATTTAACAAAACATATCGTCGAAACAAATGCAAACTAACGAGAAATCACGTTTTCCAATTCTGCCGTCTAGGAGTTTCTTCAGAAATGATGCACATGGTCGCTATGTCTTGAACCTTATTTCCTTTTACATATTAAAGAAATGCCAATAATTGCGAAGTATTGGAAATGTAAAGTTTGTTATTGATGTTCTATGGTTAAGCACAGAATAAATTTCATGAGTTCGATAGCTTGCATTTGTATCGACGATATGTTTTACCACATGTATAAAAGTAATGATTTCAACTGGATACATAATGTTTACAGTTAATTAAAGCAAAAAAGATTTAAGTTACTTCTTCATCAAAAAGCAGTTTAGTTTAATATTATTTTAATAACCCATTTTGAAGCAACACGAGGACTATTTTGGTACGGATCTCGCAACAGATGATGAGGAAAACACATGAACCTGCTTATCCCCTCCCCATCGCCAAGCTTCCATGCCACACAAGCGGGAGGACGCTTGACTCTTAGCGTCATATTTAATGCGTACACGGTCAGTGGTGGTTTTTCCCACAAGCGCTAGAGGCGGTCGCCTCGTGCCTCAAGACCCTAAGAGGCCTCAAAATCTATTCGACATACATGGCACTGCTAGGCCGACATTCGGTAGGGGAAGGGACCTCAAATCAGTCTTGCGCCTGTGGTCTCATATTGCCAAACTGCACACGGTGGATTTTTGATAGAAACGGGGACCCTGGAAACGTCCGGCTCCAAAGCCGAGACCTTACCACCAAGCACTTCAGAAAATGGAGTAAAAACTTTTGAGAAATAAAAATTATAAAAAGATAATTACGGATATTTTGACATATATGCAGAAAGGTTTTATTGTATGTAATCTTCCTTTTGATCCAGAAAGTGAATCCGTTTATGTATCAAAGGAACAGTAATGGATTTTTAAACTCTAATTTAAAAAATTCATAAATACAATTGTGACTACTTGTGCTGGTGAATTAGCAAGACCTTCGGCTTGATAAATTGATATAAAGAAAACAATTCTCGGGAAAAAATAAGAATAAAACAATGCAGCTATAAAACTTAGCAACATGATTATAATACTTGAAATTCTTATATATAGCCTTTTTATGCAAGTTTTAACTCTATTAAAATACAGTAAAGCGAAAAAGAAAATTACAATAAGGACATAATAAATATTTCTTTAGAAGAAACTCAAAGAAGAAATCGGACTTTAAAACACTATAATTACAGAAACCACTGAAGAAAAATAGCAAATAAAGTTACGGTCTAGCCTGAAATTATGATCAGGAGAAAAGGATTAGAAGAAAGCACAGAAAAAATTAATCATAGAAAACCCGTTCGGTGATGTGATTTCTCACATTGACCTCTTAAACTGAGAGCAAGCAATATGGGAAGAAACAAAAAGTACAAAAAAGTAAATCCTGCGCTTAATTTATAGTTGAAAGCATCGCCACGATTTGACAGGGCTGCACTTTTTCTGCAGATTAAAACTCCTGTAACAATGAAAAATGGCCTTTTAAAACGCGCTTCTGAGCAAACATAGAACCTGACCAAATTTTACGGGAGAGGAGAAAGGGTTGGTAAAATAATAAAAAGAGCTCCTCCAACAAATTTATTTCCTTTCTTTCCCTTAATAATTAAACAAAACTGATTCGTGACTAAAGATAATAAAACCCGCTGATTTGTGGCTAATAACACACTCGTAAAATTTTTTTCCATTTCTTTTTCTTTTGTCAAAATACTGGAGAAAAAGGGTTGTTCGGTGAAATGTTTGTTGATTTAGCATTCCCTGAACGAACATAGTTTTGAAGCCGCGCTAAAAGCAATAGATAGCTGCGGTAAACAGCGTGAAAACTGAGTTGATTTCTTTGGATTCTAAGAGCTGATTTAATCTTAGAATTCAGAAGGTAATACACTCGCTTGTTTTATCCATAGAAGTCAACTCAATATAAAATTCACGCATTCATGGAAAAATTATATTTTTGTATTTTTTAAAGGTATAATACTTATCTATTCATCAAATGTAGAGCTTCTTTAACTTTTTTCACTCGTGCCACACATTGTGACTGAAAAAATATTATAACTCCCTCCATAGATTAAAAAAAACCCGACCAAAAGTACTTAGCAATAAATTCACCTATTCATAGAAAAGTATGGCATTTGTATTCTTCGGAGGTCTAATATTCATCTATTCGTCTAAAGCAGGAATTTTAATACTCTGATTCCATTGCGGTTGAAATCATATTCGGAGGCATCCTCGGTGGAAAAATTTTTGCCACCACGAGCTTCCATATGAACAGGAAAACGAAACAGTGGCTTTGGAAGGCAAGCGGCGCCCGGAGCGTAATAAGATTATTTCGCCCCCAATCGTTATTACTGATTTAGCAAAAATAAATCGAGCTCGGGGTATGGTATTGTTTTTTCGCCCCCTCATAATATTTGACTTAAAAATGTATAAAAGAACTAATGTTTTGCCTCCATGGCACCCGGGCCATCCATACCTTGCCCCCCCCGGTCACTACGCCACTGAAACAAAATACAAAAAAGTATTAATCAATGATAAATACAAAGAAATAAAATTAATACATAATTATTGCTGAAGATTTTTATTAGACTTGTTTTTCTCAATTTTTCTTTCTCAATTATTTTAGGTTACAGAATTTAAGGAAGCTGATAAAAGTACTTCCTGCCATTACTTTAGTGACTGCCAAATTCATGCGTGAGGCAGAGCCAAGCTTTAAGAAGACCTTATCTAAAGTATGTATTTCCTGTTGCTGATCAGACTTTTTAAAATGTGCTTAGTAAATAGAATATATCTAGCAAGTAACGTTAATTTTCCCATTTATGGTGGTATATCGTCGTCATTCAAGCAGAAGTCACTAAGTCCAGAACTATAGTTTCGAGATGTGTTCATTTTAAACTTAATTATTTTTGAGTCGTTATGATAAATAGTAATAATTATTTTACAGGTTTCTAGCTCCAACGGTTTATTTATTGATATTTAGTTAGCAGGTTTCTATTATGAAATAATTAATTACAAATTCTAATTGACTATAGTAGTCCGTCAAAATGCTTTTGTGGATTTAGTAACTTCTGCCTGAATGACGAGGATATAATAATGCGTATGTTTCGAAGTTTCGAAAATTATATATTTATATGTATAGATTGATAATGCAGACAAAAAAGGATAATCCTGCCATTTTTAACAACCCAATCCAAGAGAAATGGAGGCACAGTTTTTCCGGAAACAGAGAAAGTAATGGGACTTCTGTACAGAATTTCATGGGAGTGACAGAGAACATATTTTTAAAAATATTTTCTTAAAAAGAGACTAAAGAATTGAAAGAACAGCTTCGAAAATGTAGTGGTTACATTCAATACTACACTGTAAAAAAAATCCCGTAAAATTTACGGTTTTAAACCGGCAGCTGGGTTGGTTGTGCAAAACCGTAAAAGTTACGAAGTAAATCCGTAGGCACAACGGTTCTTTACCGTACAGGGACAGGTTTTTTCCGTAAAAGTTACGAAGTAAATCCGTAGTCACAACGGTTTTTTACCGTATGAGATCAAGTTTTCTCGTTAAAAATTAAATCATCGAAGTAAGTGACGTCATCGACTAAGTTGAGTTCTTTTCGCCTTCTGTTCGAGTTGAGTTGAAACGTGCTGATGGGTATTATCGGTTAGGAATATTAATTAACCAAGGCTTTATTATTAATTTCAATTAATCTAATTTTTAATTGAACTTACTTGGACGATTTCGATGCAAGATGGTGACAAAACTTCGAACTCCTCCGAGCCGGGGATCGAAACCGCGCTCATAGAAACAAAAGGCAGTCGCTCTAACCATTAGACCACCGGAGACTTCAGGAAGTGAAGTAAAAATAATCTATTTGAGTTTTAAAGTCAGTATAGCTCTAGTGGCGCCACCTAGTGGTGTAAAAATCAACTATTGCCAGAACACGTGTTTTAAGGTTAGCTTTCATGAGTGACAACAGGTTACTGCAACATGTGTAAATAATAGCGGAGATGGAACCCTATTAAAAACATGAAATGAATGCAATAAAATTACATTTAAGAAAAGGGAAAGTTATCATACGGAAAGCAATACCATATGACGAAAAATAGAATTTGAACTGACGGTTTTAAACCGTTTATGGCTGGAGCGGAAAACGGGGAAAAACCGTTTTGTCAACAAAACAGCTTTAAACCGTCAAATATACGGAAAAAGTCCGGGAAAAAAACGGATATTTTTTACAGTGTATGATTTAAAAAATTTCGCACGTTCATAAGCGTATTTGTAAGTATTTTTATACTTAAAACTGGTCTTGGGAAGAAAATATAATCTTTCTTCCCAAGAAAATCTACATTTGATGAGAAAACTAATGTAAAAATGGAGGAAGTTTTTGAATAAGTGGAAGAAGTTTTTGAATTTAATAATAAAATCATCTGATATTTATTTATTCTTCATTTATTATGTTCACTTTTTTTCATTTTATTATTAATATTATTTTGTTCCCTGAAAAAACTGCAAACTATGTTTATTAGTACCAATATTCTAGTCCTTCTGTGGTACAGGAAAAAAATAGAGTTTATATATCACATTTTCTCGAAAAAATGCTTGCAAGCGTGGATGTCGTGTATCTAAAATTTCTTGGTTTGTTTCATTCAAACTTAAAAGAAAAGTTTCTTAAAGATTTAATAGTTTGAACAGAGTTGTATGAAACTATTTTAGTTTGTCATCATTAATCGTTGGGAATACAAGAAATAATATTTGCGTCAAAATGAAATGGTATAGAAATGAATGAAATTTACAACTTTAAGAAATTATCAATTTTTTCAATGAAGAGCAATAATTTTATTTTGAAAAAGACGGAGATAAGAGCTAATGTAATAAATATTGCATAAAATTAAAATGAAATGTAATTTATCCATATTTATTATTTAATGGATAACGTTCAAGTCGTTCGCAAAATTTTAGAAAACCGTAGCTAATATCAGATTCTTTACTAATCAAATTTATCTATTTTATTTTGTTTCTTTTAAAATTCTTAAAAAAATTAAAATGAAAAAAGTAAATAAACTTTTGATTATTAAAAAACTGGACCATTTTTTATGTATCTATATGACATTAACCTATAAAGACAGACTACTTCGCTGTATGATTAATAACATATTCAACCCTCTTACCTCAGAAATCGCATCGAAATTATTCCATGCAATTTCGCTGGATACTCTGTAATAGATCAATTTAAATGAATTATGTAACTCTATTATAGCCTTGAATTACACTAAGCAATTATAGCGGTGAATTATATTGCACTCTTATAACGTTGATTTACGTTATTTCGCATAGAAATAGCAATTCGCTTCGTTTTAAAAATACTCGAGATTGGAGGGTTAACATTTTGTGTTAAGTCAGTCGCAGCGTTTCCAACTGAAGAAGTATGGTATTAGTAATAGTATATCAGCTACCGGAACTAGCACACCTTCTATTTTCTTTCTGAGTCTAAAAGGGAAAAATTTAGGCAAAAGAAATAAAAGCATATAAAATTAACTTCCAAAAAATTATTCTTTTAGCTTCACTTTAATGAATAGCTGAGCTACTTCTAAGTGACTGTCTTCCACTAACTGGAGGAATAGAAAACCGGTTGCTTAGAAAACTTGGCTTTTTGCCGCTTGGCAGTCAAAAGAGTCAATTAAACAGCTAAATAATAAATACAAAGAAGAAATTGTGATTTTTTCCCAGTAAAACGGCTTAGGGTATTCGAATTTTCAGGGTGCTTTTAAGGAATATTTAAATTTAAAAATTTTAGAATTTTTGTTTTTGAAGAATTCTAATGTTTCGTTATTCTATAAAACTGCATTTTTATAATTTTGAATTATTATTAGAAAATAGCGCTTTATGAATTTTCCTTTCCTATTTATAAAACGTAAAAAACTGATAGTACCCAGAGAAGCATATATAGATGTTATTTATAAGTTAAATGCTGATTTAGGTACATACTTTATTTATTTTTGATATATTTATGAAGTGTTTGAAAAGAAATGTATTAGTTAGAATGCACAGAAGATATCTGTTTCTCGGTACAATACCTGATTTTTGATACTTAATAAAAGATATTTTAATATATTCTCTAAATACATGCAGTACGCAACTTTAAAAATCATACTTCTGAGTGAACACACGTAATAAAATCATTAAAGGAAACTGCATTCTCCTTCAGTTTCCCTCACTATACCAATTTTTCAACACGCACGAATATTAAGGGAAAAAACAATAATGAACCCATCATTACTTGAGAAAATTCAAGCCAATGCAAGAATGAATATGCGTGACTTAAACGTCATAAAGAAATAGGAGATGAAATTTCCGCGTAATTAAATAATAAATAACGTATCTACCAAAAAGCCGAATTTGCATATATTTGTTATTGTCAAAAGGAACCTAAAATTTTCTTTTACGCTAAATATGCAGCTAAGAAGAAAAGTGCAGTGATTAACCCCTTGACTGCAGTACCCGAATGCTACTCGTGCATCGATAATCATATTTTCCAAATAATAAGATAAAATTAAGACATTGACAGGAATTATAGTTCGATGCAAATACGACATAGAATCCATAAACATCTAAAGTGTCCCATGCACTCTTAAATGAATCAATATAGCAAACAAGCAGAAACAGAAGGTGGAAACTAATTCGCTAGTAGAATAAAAATAATAAATAAATAATAATAGCAAATAGATTACAAGTAATCAAGTAAAGTCAAACATAATACGAAAAAGGAGATGAAATTTCCGAGAGTTTAAAAAATAAATATAAACTGTTTATCAAAGTAAAAAATTTAAGTGACATGCGAAAGATAAAATTTCTTTTATAGCATCTATACAGCTGAGAAAAAAAATAAAAATTTCTTAATATAAAATAAATTTCGAGTCATGAAGCTAAGTGAAACATAATCTAAAGGTCTAGTTAGAAGGATTTGCCAACCCATTAGACGGTAGTCGGCAAATACAAGTAATAATTATCAACATTATTTTTTTAATATCGATACACTGCAGACAGAGAAAAAGCGAGCGAGAAAGATTGATAGCTCGATTACATAGATAGATTAGATAAGGGCATCGTAGCTCTTCTTTTCTATCCGTACTACAGTTTATGTGTGTGCCAAGAGCACACAAAAAGCCTCGGACTGATCCTGTTGATTCAGTTGTGCTGACGAAGACAGCAGAGCAAATGCGTCATGCTACGATGGTCGAGCGAATTCGATGTTTGCTCTCATCATACAGATCAGTAAAAAGGACTCGAATGGTCGCCAATACAAGAAAAGGAAATTTCTCCAAAATAATAAGGGGCAATATTGGAGGGTCTTGTCTTTTATGCTGTAGAATATTGGTCACGCGAGGTAAAATTTTTGGATCACCAAATAGCTTAGTTTGTAGAGACTGAATCGTATCGATTGCAAAATGATTTCTCCGTAACTGTCTTGGGAAAATATTTCCAGAAGACTGACTAGTGAAGTCAAAATGTTCTATCAATGCATTGCAGATTTTTAATATTAAATGTTGACAATTCGGTAATAGAAATTTTATAAAATGTGTGGTTCTTGATAACTCTCTTGAATTCATTAATACTGTTGCTAATATAAAAATGTCCTTATTTATTAATCTGGTCAAATTAAAACATTCTCTATAATACGTTTCGACGGTACAAGAATTTTTACTCTAATAACTATGTACACGTTTGATGAAAGGCTATTGTAATTTTATAGCTTGATTTATTGGCCTTCATTTATTGTAAAATTTTAAAAAATAAAATCACCGGAAAATATTTATTAAATTTTGTTCTCCCATGAACCAAATTCTTTAAATGCGAGTAATTATAATTCTCTGGAACCTTTATCCTAACTCAAATAATAATAATTCGTCACTCATCGAGTTCTTTTTTAATAGCCTTAAAAACATTTTGAAGTCCGGAAAAATATATTTGATATAGATACGCAAAACGTTTTTAATGTAATTTTTATCTAAACACTCTAGCGTGACAGCTAGAGCAAACTTGCTAATCATAAACTTAAATATTTCATCACCAAAGAATTTTTAAAAATTAGAAAATTCAGATGACTGAATCTCTAACAACTAACATGTTATAAATATGAAAAAGTATGTATGAAATATATAAATTAAGTTTGCTTCAAATCAATACAAATATGATGATTTTTCTTAAACTATATTTTCCAATAATTCGATAAATAAAGAAGACATTAGGTAGTCTAAATTTTAAACTGTGATTTATATTTAATTTAAATTAAGTAAACATAATACAACAGGAAAGATAAATAGAAAATACAATCGGTTGCTTGCATTATTGCTCATCTCTGTCTAAGTATGAAAGAAGTAGTAGGATATAAAGTGTATGGTTTTCTTTACATTGCGAGACTATCTAAATAACAATCTTAAATTTCACTTCTCTCTGTAAATACTCAGAGAATGAACGCATCATGTGTGATACTGATTGATTCACCTCTATTATAGGGGAGACCGGGGCAGGTTTACACAATTTTTAAACTTTTATTTTTCTTTCACTTTCATTACCAATTAATTAGTTATACTTTAAGGTATGTTGTGCATATTTTTAAACTCTTTAAATTATTATATTTTTTGTAACTATACCATTTTCTTTACCATGATAACACCTGTGTAAACTTGCCCCATGACCGGGGCAAGTTTACACACTGCCTGGGGCACGTTTGCACACCACCAAAAACGATTAAATAGAAGGCTTACAGTGATTAAAATACAACAAATTAAATACAAAGAAGCCTAGTTTATTTCAAAAAATACATAATAGATTATAAACAATTATTGTGAATTCTAATAGATTTCAAAATCACTCTCACAATTTATACAAACAAAATATTTTGAATTACCATTGGTAATACAGTCCTCGTGAGCCCACCTCTTACATTTTGTTCATTGTACCCACTGTTCACCAGATCTTGATTCTTCGTGTGGATTTAAACAGTAAATACACAGACAGTTTTCATCATCATCGGAATCAAATGTTTTCTTGGGTTTTTTTTTTTGCTTATTTGTTTCTTTTTACGCTCAAAATTTCCCACATTCTTTCAGAACAAGGTTTTTCTTATTTTTAAATTTTTTATCCACACTGCTGTGGATAAAAAGTAGTAGATCTAATGGAGCTCACTGACTGACACATAATATGATGGGCTGATGCTAATTTCCTCTTTATTGATTTCTCCTATATTTTTAAAGCATTTTTACAGGTGTATCTGTAAGAATTGATGTTTGCCTTTTTTTCCTACCTTTGTTACTTCTTTTCCTTGGCCCTTCTTTTTGAAATGGCCTCACTGTAATGCAAGTGCCACTTGTGCCAGTTCTATTATTTAGAGGCTCAAGTTTAGAAATCTGTTTCTATTCCGCAATGCAGTAATCTGTTTTAGGAATCAGGTATCTGCCCTTTGTCATCAGAAATGTACATAAAGTGCAATCTGAAGTTCCTCTATATAAATATTTCTAGTTGAAGTAGGCAAAATCTTTCTTATCCATTCGAAAATGTTTATATATCTTTTCCGCATTTATGTCGGGAAAAAAACCCATTCCGAGAATCATATTTTGTTGTTCAATTTCTTTTAAATTTTACTTGAGTTGACGCCTTGCAGCTGAAAGAATTTAATTAAAAATTTGAACTATTGAAATGTTGTTCTTATAAAGATATTTAGTTTTTCCAGTATTCTAATAATATAACTAAAATAGGATAATTTTTTAAGCTCTGTGGATGTCCTGTTAAAGTTTAACTTCGGACTGTTTAGAGATGAGCATCGTATTCTGAATCATGCTGTCATGGCAATGATAATAACTGGAATAAAACGATTAGTTAAATATTAGTTATTTTATTCCCAGTTATGAGGAAATACGTCTAATCTGTTTCATCATTTGTCCTTCTTTGTGAATACGAGCAAGTTAAAATAAAACTATATGTTAAATTAACTTATTTAGAACTATCAGATGGTATATTTATGGAAATTATAAGTGTTCATGTCAGATACATAGAAATTTTAAGTTTTACATAGTTCGTTGCTGTGGAATTTATGAGTATTAATGTTAGGTTGTGAATGATTTATACAAAGCAATAAAATCGTCCAAAATCTTAATCATCCTAGTATTTTAATTTATTTAAGTCACCTAAAAATATCTGTGAGAATATCTTAATAGTACACAAATTAATTAGAAATGTGGCCTATTCGAATTCATCGAAATAACATTCACAATGTAAAAAAAAAATTAATAATGCAATATCATGTCAACACATAAGGGCCATCAATCAGAGTTAGTAGCATTATTGGAGAACAGCACATAGCAAAATTTATCATCAGAATTTCTAATAGTGTATCATCTAAAAAAGCTATGTAAATACATCCTCAACCAAATAATAACTATAATAATAATGGATTCTACGAAAACATCAACCATTTTACTAAACTACTATGCAGCTTATGGTCTGAAGTTCATTTTACATTTATCACCCCCATAAATGGCTCAGAATTCTCGGATGAACTGAGCATTTTTATTCATAATGTCTGAATAACATTAGTAATCCAAATATTAATGTATAGGTATGAAATTATTAACTCTTAGTTATTATTTTCTCATTAAAACTCATCGTGGTTATGGTGCAACTGTTGACTTTGCTAGGCGCGAAAGACTGAAAGATAATTAAGCCATAATGACTACAAGATAAGATAACTTATCGCTAGAACTCAGCAAATATTTCTGACGAACGAAATATCTTGTCTATAGCGACGATTATGTTAAGCATGCGTAATAAAAGGACATTTAAAAAAAGAATAACGAAGAGTTGATAACCTTGTTCTCTCCAATGCAAGTTTCTTTAGCTGGATTTAGCAACCAGCAATAATAGACAAATGTGTTGCATAAATATCATCTTCAATCAAATAAACTTTGCATCTTGAGTAGCAAACACAAATTTTTAATTCTTGCAGTTCTAGAGAGAAACGGTTCGATCTTTTGATTTCCTTTATTCAAAATAGTACTGAACACTTTCAAGTCCAAAACATCACTTTCCAAGTGGCACCGAACAAATTCAAATAACGTTTCTGTCACACTTTTTTCCTTCGTTCCTTTTTGAGCGAGCTTTGAAAAACATCTTTAGTGACATCTTTACAAGTGACAAAGGGGTGTATGACATGTCAGGCATCCACCACACAAGGCTGGCCGGTTTGTCTGTGAGCAGATATATCGCCACAGCTCGTTGAATCCGCCCAGCAGTTCTCTAGACAATAAAGCCATATAGCAAGGTCAACCGTGTTTTTGCTTTTGTCTAAGGATGCGAATACATAAAACAGAGAAGGAAAAACAGAAAGGAAAATAAGAAAAAAAGGTTTGGGGGTTATGTCGAGATTTACGATCAAGTTACGCCTGCGAAGAGTTTTCAGCAGTCGAGCTAAGGTCATTGAAATCGAAATTATTTTCAGCTTTTTTATTTCTATTACAAATACGCTGTGGGTCAGAGTGGTAGCAAATGAGGTTCAATGGCAAGGTTAGCCTTGTATATTTACGTCTTTCTTCTCAGTTCTTGTCAACATAATCATGATGGAATCAATTATTCATCAAGCGTTTTCGTTGTACTGAAGTCAAAGAACTAAATAAGTTTTTGAAAGCTGTATAAGTATGTCAACATATTATTTCTCATATTCATTACAGTTTGCTTTATTGAATAATTACTCAATATTTCAGTTATAAGTTACATCTTATACTTTTGATACAAGTAAAAGTTATGTTCTAAGTTAAGGAGACAAGCGAAATAAAATCATGATTACATATCATTAATTTTTGTAAGCGTATGTCGCAAGATATTTGCCGCGGCTTTTGCCTTTATTCAGTATTAGGAGAAGGTAAGTATTTTCGAGTATCACGAATTAAGATGTAAATGTTAGCTGAAATTAATTAGATGATGTTGTTCAGATAAACATGATAGGAAAAGGAATATGTACTCTAATAACGTTAGCGTAGCTGTTAAAGTCAGGTCTAATCCATTGCAAAAAATGCTTTATTTTACATAATAACATGTTACATAATTTCATCTGATAAATTTAATTAATATCATATTAAAACTCAGGAAAAGAAACTATTAGCAGTAGAAACTGCAGCAGTATTTATTCTCATGTAGTTTAATTTTAATCCTGTATATAAAATAGATTATTAAATACTATAATTATAATACTCCTCCCTATTAGTAAGACATGCGACTCTAAATATTTACCAGAGAGAATATTTTACCACTCACCATAAGCATTTTCGAAAGAGCACCCAGTCAACAAGTTTAATAGAAACCGTAGTTTCAATAAGTCAATGAAAGGCGCGTTTCCGATAATGATGAATGTCATAATCGAATCACACGTTATGAATGCTGTCATATCGACCTAATGAGAACATATTTTGACTTCTGTAACAAAATGTCTATTATTGCGTGTGGACCATCCTGCCGTGTTCTGGTTCTGTCGTGACTAACCACCAGTCAAGTTTCTGGATACCCAAATGTTATAATAGTGAAAAACATGCTTTTCTGTTTCCATTTTTTCATGATGCTAAGGTAAAGGTCACACGGAAAACTCATGGACTGCGTGTCCATCATGACCGAATCAGCACGTTACAAGTTAATATGCAGCCAATCGATTGTCCTAATAGACTTTTTTCCATTACAAACATTAAGAATGAGTTTGATACTGAGCTTTTATCGCAACACGGACTGAATGGGTTATTCGACACTGGAGGACAATACCAATTCAGTATTTCCTGTTTATAAACATTTAAATGGGTAACTCTTTTTCTGTGTTGGGTTTTGATAGAAACAAGAATAAAGTTCACAGATTATGTGTATTATGTTCCTAAAGTTTAAACAGAATTAAATTATTTGACAGTTATAACATTAAATTGTGACTGCATAAGATTATGGACACGAAATTCCTGAAAAAATGGCTGAAAAATCATGATTAACAGCAGTTTTTAAATGTTTCTGCCGCGATTGATAAGTTGTTGTTGAACATCAACCGTGCAAGCAAATTTGGGACGTGCTAACATTTCTCATTCATTCAGTTATGGAATATGCTGTGGGCTGTAGAGGAGCCGGTAAAAACCGGAACGCCGTTTCGGCACTGATTTTTTTTTTCACGACAAATAAATAAGAGAAATTGTGGAAACGTCCATAAAACAGTGTAATTTTTGTCACCCAGGTTAGAGCGTTCCGGTACAGCTTTTAGAGCGTCTTGGCACTGCTTATTTTGAGACTACACCACTGAATATGCTGTACTCAAATTTCAGATTACAGATTCTACTTCCACGCGTTCAACTTCTAAATCATCGTTATGATATAACAGCAAGAACAAACTAGTAAAAAAAGTCCTGGGCTAATTTATGAACAGCTTTTCATGTAACTTTCATTCCGGAAACTCGTTAGATCGCATAGGTAGTTTCAAAAACAAATGGGATTGTAATTTTTCTATTGACTGTTATAAAAATGAAAGATTAATTCGAATTAAAGCCATTTTCTATATTTCAGTTATTGGTGTCTAAGTCTAACTGTGATAAATTTAATGAGAGCTTAATTTAATCAGAATAAATTTTTGACTTTATTGCATTATATTATCATAACGAAGCATTATTAATATACTGACGAAAAAAAAAACCGCAAGACTAAACGAAACGAAACGAGAACAAAACAAACTACAGGATGTTCAAATCATATGATCCGTACTCCGGTGATTCGGTAGCACATTAGCGATCATGACAAAATACTACCATCCTGTTATTTTCTCTTCGTTACTTGATCAACAGACGCTTCTGAGACTAGTCTTGTTAGGCGAGTGAGATCCAGCGATAATTACATTTTGTCTACCATGTTGCAGGTGTCAAAGTGCTGTCTAGAAAATCAGGGTTTGGGAGTGAAATTCGTGACTAAACGATTTCGTTATGTATACCTTACAGAGGTGGTAATGGATTTTTCGTTTTCCTAAACGGATCATTTCGTGGTCAGATGAGGTGTCGAAGATGAATCTTTTGTCAGTTCCGGTCTCAGACCTCGTTATATCAATGGTATGGGCGGGATTTTTCACACTGAAGAAAGGAAAGAAGATGCTGGCAAATAAACGCAGATTTTTTTTTCTTTAAAGTCTCATTAGGCCCTATACTTTGCTCCTGTAAAAAATGATGTTCGCATTTTCCACGACTAGCCTTTTTTTATTTTATTTTTATTTTTGTTCAGTGAAAGATAGGTACATTTTGAGTTTTGTGAACAACAAAATGAAAATGATGTTTTTTAAGGCAGTGTATTATTCTTTGTTGATAAAAATTTTTAATATTTTTATATTAATTCAATTCAAAAATAGCTAGCCAAATAACTTGTGTATTTGTAAGGATAAAAAATTCTAAATGACTCGTTCTAACATATCGGGAGCCGATGATTTGAAAAAATATTTCGAAAACATAAACTTCAGAATCAGTGCATTCGCTTTATATGAATATAGCGCTAAAGCCAACGCACCAGCACAGTTAAATGGAACTCGGTGCGTAACAAATGCGTACTACCTAATCAGAGTTAAAGCAATGAATAAATAAATAGACATTCTTTTTCTTCAGTTTTAATATTCTGTCTTGATGAATTCTTCATTCCAGATGAAAGACTGATAGGCATTTTCATTCAACTGCTACTGACTGCTATTATTAAACTGACATTCGCTGCCATAATTATTCATTGCCTTTATAGTATTGAGATCTCATCGAATTCAAATTATATAACGAAGTCACTTTCAATATATTATAATACACCCGGGATGATGCAAAAAAATTACATTTAAAAAAACCGATCAAATTTCAAATAAATTGCGATTCAGAGCTTTCATTAAAAAAAAGTTCCCTCATTTGACAAAGAGGCCTGTACATTTGAACATTTTTTTGTTTGTTAATCAACAAATCATTATTTGCGATTTGTTTTACTTTTAAAGTTAATAATTGTTAATAATAATTTTTATCAACAATAACTACCATTTATTATAACATTTTCTTACAAAGACCAATCACGTCTGACATTTCGTTTGCGCATCACTCTAGACTAAGTTTCAGCCATGAAATAACAAATCCAAAAAATCTTTAATATAACATTCATGCGTAATTACCTAGTATTTAAACAAAGTTCATGCGAAAAAGTAAACTCTGAGAGTTTTTCTGTTTAAATTAAATTATAAAGCTGACCGAAGCAGTCAATGACAAAGATATGAAACTTAGATATGTGAAGAAATCATCGACAGACATCAGAAACATTAAGTGATATGGGCAGGTGAGTTTTGAAAGCATTATTGAAAAGGGGAGAAAACGGCTGCTTAGTGTCTTGATGTGACTATAATGACACAGGAAAGGTGCAAATAGAGCACTAGTAACGAGTATTCGGGTAACAATCGGTAGTCGTGAGGTAAAGTAACACTTAAGGAAAATATGGGTATGATCAAGGCACGTTTTGCTTTCAACAGAAATAAGAATACAGCAGAATGTTGATGCTTCATTTTGTCATGATTTATGAGCTTTTGTATCAGTTTCAGAGAAATCGGCTGAGTATCAAAATAGCATCAACGTCTGATGTTCAAATGGATTCAGTTCTTGCTGTGATCTGTTGATAATAGAAAATACTTCATCAGTAAAAGATTAAGAAAAGTGCTATGTTTAAACTTGTATTTCTTTAATGAAGTAGAAAAATGTCAGTTCCCATCGTTCATCATACACAATGGAACCTGAATGATTAGAGCATTTTCATATAGAATTCGTCGTAATTCGAATTATTTATCTGGTCCTTTGAATTTCCTATTATCTTAATGCTAAAATATCATCCAGAATTTGAATTTATTTAGGTTAATTCAAAGGCAGAATCAAGAATTTTTAAAACGGTTCTCATTTGCGAATTGATTTCTTCTATCAAACACATTCGTACCTAGTAATCGCGAATGAATAAATTTTTAAGACTCTTAACGCATTTGAGGATTATACTGATGTATACAATGCACTCAAACAAAAAGCAATAAGAAATTTCTTGAGTTTAAAGAACGTTGAATATGAACGTTGGTTAAATGTGAATTGCACTTCTTATTTTGAAGTTTTATTTGTTAATCTGTTCTATTCAAAGTTCTGTATACTGTTCGTTTATAAAAATTACTTGATTATTTAATATAATTTATTATATTATTAAAAAAATTTAATTATAATTATTATTACTTTATTTATTAAAATTACTTGCCGTTTTGTATTTATTCTGCATTATTTAATAAAACTGTTAAACAGGAAAAATAAATCGTCTTTGTCATTCCTAATTTAAAAATTGTTGTTTTCCTTTCTGTACTTTTTTAGACCCAGTTCTCTTAATTCAATTTTTTGGATAAATCGAACTTGTATTGTAGTCCCGTCAGCTTCCAATTAACCAAATTCCACTGTATCATGTTTTCCTTTGTTTATTAATACTTTTGTTTTGAGTGATATGCATTAATATTGAATCATTCTCCAAAACACTGGAAGAAACAATTTTAAATTGCTGTACAATAAAAATCAGTCCCAATTTAGAATAGTATTAAAATGTTGAAGTATCGTAAATGAGTATAATAATGCTTTTTATTTCAAGTTCTAAGCAAAGATTGCAAAGCTAATTCTCTATTTCGTATAGATTTTTAAAGAAGTTTAATTTCTATAAAGTAAGTAGCGCCATTTCTTGTTTGATTTATGAAATTTAAAGCTAATTTTAATAATTGTAATAATTTCATAGTTTATTATTATTTTTATAGGTTTTATTCAACATATTTTATACATCATTTATGCCATTACTTCGTTTACACATAGAATTAATACGCTGACTGTCTAAGTTCGCTGCTTTTCTCATAGCGGCCTAGTAAGAGAAATTGAATGACATGACATCTGTCATCGCCACCAATCGAAGTCTTTACACAGAGGAGAAATCAGTGCTTCTGTACGCGATTAGAAACGTGTTAAATATGGAAATCAGTTTTAAATTTCTTAAAACTGTAATATTTGGACGCAGGAGGAATAAAATGTAATTATAGAAAGTTATTTCGTTTCTCATACGCTAGCAAGATTTTCAACAGCACTCCGGATGCCTGAGTTAGAATTTTACATGCAATACTAATGCCATTAATATAACATTCATAATCGGTACAAATTATTCACTCTAAATTGAATATAAATTGTTCAAATGCAGAGATGAATACGACTCTAATTAAGTTTAAAAATTAAAATAATAATATCAATGCAATGAAACAAGATAATATTTTACAGCCTAAGAATCTTTCTGAAGTGGTCATAAACTTATAAGATCGAATATAAATACGATTGTTTTTCCGATTTCGGATTACATGTTTTCCTAATTTCAGCTAATTCAACAGAAGTGTGGAATGTGATATATTTATAAGTCAGTAGTATTTACCATCGGATCGCAGAAAAATACATTCCGATCTGTATATATCGCTTCACTATATGAATCCTTATTTAGCTTGATTTTATTTGTAGAATTGGCGTCTGAAATCACAATCATCACATTCTAATACTTAGGAAAAACATTTCAAGTGCCGACGTCATCCTCTTGCTTATTCGCGAGCTCCTTTTTCGAATTTCCGCGAATCAAGATGTGTGTTTGCTTGTGATAGGAACGCCACATTTAATTTATTTAAGTTCCAGGAGCCAGTCACATGATTGTCTCCTATGCAATAAGCGTCGATACTGATCCTGTTTGTTCAACTGTTTAGATGTGTCGATGGGGATGTGATGGCCTTCGAGAATATGCAGTCTGATCCATAATTTATGGAAAAGAATTCCGCCGAAACTTCTTAAGAGGGCTCTGCGCTATGAAAACCAATTCATTCTTTTTTTTAAAAAATGGCATTTGCATATAGTAACGTCAGCGAGTAAATTATTTTGAAATATGTATTTGAATATATTACTTTTCAAGTAAACTATCTCACTCTCTTAAAGGCAATTTGAAGATTTTATAGAGTTTCTAAAAACGCCAATTTTATTTAAATTCCTTTAGGAAGTCATATGATTGTTTACGTTTACGATATAGTTAACGTAGATAGAGTACTTGTTAAATTATTAGTAAGTATCTATGAGGATCCGATGGAGGGATGACAAAAAATACTCTCAAATCTAGAATTAGCAGTAAATAATCCTACAAGCATTTTGTAAAAGATTGTATTCTTAAAACAATTTGATTTTTCTAACAGAATAGTTACAGGAGCATATTTGGGTTAATAAATTCAATAAATAAATAGTTTCGAAATATGGTTTTTTAGTACACCTTTTTATTGAAAGGTTGTTTTTGTGGTTGATTACATGGAATTTCATAGCTGGTGTGAGAACCAGAAAAATAAAAAAATAAGGACGATATCATGAGAAAAGCTACACATTAATAGAAACCTAATTTCCAAATGATATAAAATTTTATTTTTGTGCATGGAAATCACCTGTTGAAATGTGAAATTGTAGAAATTCATTATTGACGAACAAACATTAGCTTGCGAATCATCCATATTAACGTAAATGTATTTAATAAAGTTCATGCTTTCTTTTGTTGAAATATCTTTGCCTTTAAATATTTCAGAAATAAAAACTCTTTTTTTCACTTTTACCTTGAACAAGGAACAAAGCCTAATAATTTTAATTTCGTTGAAAAGAAAAAATGTTAAAACTATTTCAGGGAAATTCGAGCTTCTTTAGTATATTAGCGATTATGCGAATATTTAGAAGTATAATAAATCTTTTTAATTATTTTTATCTACTTACAATGTGCTAAGTACCCCGTTGAAGATTAATGACACTTATTTATCGCGATAACGTGAAAAGTTTGTTTATTTCTTAAATGCACTTATTAAAGTAATTGACTTAAAAATTCAATTGCATCCCTTCATTGATATATAAGTCAGTGACAATTCAAGTTGAAAATACAGGAAAACCTAACCATATAAGCGGTGTATATACGTTCGATGAAATAGTTCTCAATATGATCCAAATGTATTTAAAAGTAAATGATGTATATAAACAGCATTTAGTTTTAAGCACCATTACCAGATATTCTGTGCAGTTAAATTCTATATTTAAAGCGAAAGTTGTTTTGAAAACGGAGCTCTTTATATAAACTTAAGGCGTATAGAAATACGCATTTTGTCATTTAGCAGTGATGCGGTCGTCTACAGCTTTCCATGAATTGTGAACTTCAATTGTCCCTCATTGCAGATTAGATGTAAAGTTTAATATGTAATATAACACAGAAAATCAGCACTTTTATATTGTTATAATCTAAATATTCTAAACATAACAAAAAGTAATTGAGTAATATACATATATAAGAAATCTCCATAAAATAAGAGGAATTCAATGAAACGATGTTCTCTTGGTCCTGTGTAAATTCGCAAATTCGTCTCAACTCTGAATTATTTGGATGGAGACTTGAGATTATCATGTTGAATACATCTACTTTACAATCAATTATCTTTTCTGTACTATACTCGAAGGGCTCCACCCCACTGTCCGACTACAGTGGAACACGCTATCCTCGCAGAAAACTGTTATAGTAAAAAATATTTATGTGATAAAGAAAAAGAAATGAAATAAGTAATTGGGAAAGTCGGCGTTATTTTTAATTTACATTTTTTAAGCTCAATGACATTGTGATTTCTAACTGCATTCAATCATAGTCTACTGATTACACGGGGTTAAATTGATGCCTTCTTTTATAAACCTGAGTTTTTCCGGAGATAATTTCTTAAAAACCACTTATTTCAACGATTTTTAATTTATTTTAACGTTCACAATACTGCCTTTTCAATGATTAAATTCATATTTAATCATAGCCGCAATCATGTACACACAAATAAATGTATTTAAAATTTCCACGGCGCGTGCGAATAAAGACATTTGCTAAAAATATATGTAATTTCGGGCTATTTTTACTTTATAATTTTAAAACGCATTTTAGGAACATCACATTAAAAATGAATAAATTCTGAAAAAAATGATATCAAACTCATATTTGTATATGATTTTAAATAAATCCAGTATAAATCTTTTTATATATTTCAGCCTTTGATTCAACAATTTATATAAAAAGAGAAGATATCTCGTCGTTTGCTTTTAATATCTTGCGAACTTCTTCTCTAAACATATAATATTGTATCTAAGTAATATAAAGTTTGTTGGTTCATTCCTTAAAAATGTGAGCCTTTGGCTATTTTATAAAGTTCTTTATATTTTCCTTCATAAAATGCAATGCAGACAAAAAAAATAAAGCATCGCCTGAGAAATTTCGCGTGACCTTTAGTTTCATGCATGACAAAAATCCCATCGAAATTTCAAAATCTGTTTTCGTTAAAGTTACTGTTCCATATCCAAACTGAATTGCAAAAAGGATGACCCGTTAAAAAAAGAAGAACTATGCTTGCAAGTTATTTGCCGTCGTTAAATTTTGTCATTAAGGAAACAGGTAGATTTTTAAAATTATATGTTTAACCTACCACACTCTCCTATGTCTGTAGTTTCCTGAATATGTTATGTTCCAACTTTTTGTGGCCGAAACTTCCATGCTTTGGTTCATGCGTTAATAAGTTAAGACATTTTTTGGCCGCACACAGAAAGCAAACCATAACCGTTTGCAATGAATATCTTTTCTGGTTCGTATCTTCAACTTTAAACGATTCAACTCTAGTTAAACCGCCTGATCTGGTAGGGTGGTTTATGTGAGGCGTTATCACGTCAGGGGATGGGGTTTAATTCCCTAGATTTGTATATGTGAGTCAAAAGTCCGACCTCCACCGTCAGATGGCTCTTCAAAAGAAATCCCCTTGAATATTGTCTAATGTAATAAAGTGTTCTTACTTTCTATGTTTGCCTTTTTTTCTGTTTCTTTCTAAGTTAATCAGTCGTAATAAGTAGTAATTATTACAGTGAAAGCTAAGAAAATAATATCTAATTATAACGGAATGGTTCGAATCAGTTTTCCATGCCATTTCCGAACAATTTGTACAAGCAGGTCTAACATAAGCATTTTAGATAACCACGGATAGCAATTACAAGCATTGCATGATTTTTTTTTATCTCTGAAGTGTATCATTATCGGAAATTGTAAATATAGTTTCTCAACAATGCAACGTCTTAATTTAGAGTTTCTCAACAATGTGACGACTGAATTGTGCAAAATGCAAACCGAATATTTGTAAATAATTTGCAATCGATATAGTTAAACTTTCGGTTCCAAAATTGCTTAAATATTGCGCACAACAAACTTTACTTATTTTCAAAATAAGATAAATAAAATCATAAATAAGATAATTCTCGGTTTCAAAATTGCTTAAATATTGTGAACAACAAACTTCACTGACTTCCAAAATAAGATAAATAAAATCAACATTCCATGTACACAAATTCAAGTTGTTATTTCAGAAATCTAAGCAAAGCTTGAGATTATCGTTAATCTGTATTTTACGTTAATCTCGGTTATCACGTAAAATTATCAGAATTCGGCTTCATAAGTTTAGTTTGTTTTTGTTTTGGAACTCTAAAAGGGTGAGAAAGTACCATTTTCAGATTTCTCACAAATAAGATATTCGGGAAAGTTTTATCTCAAATGTGTATATTGCAAACAGTCTATTTGTAAATAATTAACTATTGATATAAACTTTCCGCTTTAAACTTTTAGTATCAGAGTTGCTTAAAACTTGTGACACGTCAAACTTTAGTGATTTTCAAATTCAAAACAAGATAAACGGAGTCAACATTCCATGCACACAAATTTGAGTTATTTGAGAAATCGAAGCAGGGCTGAATGTTATCGTTGATCCCTACTTTATACTAGAATCGTTAAACACATAAAATTATCAGGATTTGGCACCACTAGTCTAGACTGTTTTTGTTTTGGATCTCTAAAGGGTGAGAAAGTAACATTTTGAGATTTCTCACAAATATGGAGCTTTGGAAATGTTTGCTAAACCTCAGATATCCTGTATCTTGCGAATTGTTCAAATAACATTACTACTGGATATAGGTTATTTGTAGTATTCTTGATTTGTTTTGTCAGTGATCCAGAACTCCAAATCTGGAATATTCACACATTATGAACGGAAAGCTAGTAAACATCGCTAGCGTGGGAAAGAGTATTAGTTTGACCAAATATATGATTTTGAACTTTCTAGTTGTTCAGGAACATAAGAGAGACCAAATCTTACTGACATCCTTATATGGTATAAAATAAAACAATTATTCATATATTTAGACTAAATCTGAAATCATACTGCCGTATTATTTCCATTGGTATTTGCTTTGATCAAGTTTTCATTCAAAATTATATATGATTCTTAAAATGCAATTACTTTTTCGCCGTTTTAGAAAAAGATGTTATTAATGCGCGTGTGTGTTTTAAAGTCAAACGCATATAGAAAAGGTCAACGACTACTTTCCATCTTTTCGTTCTTGAAATCTGTTTCTATTTATACCATTATATCTCCATTTGTCTGATACCAGAAACATTAACACTCATCTAAAATGATTTCTGACATTTTAATTTTCCTACCAGCAGATTAAAAAACATTCAAGACTTTAACTGCAAATATATATAGAAATATGAAATCCAGAAACGAAACATTGGTTGATGATGAATCAGAGAATTTTAATTTTTCATACATTGGGCTTTGGAATATTTTAAAACTAGAGATATGTGATCCATTATTATGAGCGAAGAACTTTAGCATAGCGATGAGGATGCAGTGTGCGTTCATTTTTGCCTAAATAATCAAATAACGGTTGGAAATTTGATATTTCAGGAAAGAAGCTATCTCCCATGCTTGTCAGAGCTGGCTGGGTAAGAATTTCATAATCGCAAAATAGAATCCGACAGATATGTCATAAAAAATTTAAATTAATATTTTAATCTTTCCCCAAAGAATTTTGTTTTACTTCAATTTATTCAAAATGAACAACTTCTTAAATCCAAATAACTTTTGTAAATATATTTGCAAAATTGACTTCAAGAATATATCGGAAACAAGTAATACATTAATTCATCCTGATCTACTATCTGGTCTCATACTTTTTAAAAAGCATCATTCCTAACAGATGAATAAATTACATAACTGAAAAAAAGGATGCAGGCAATTTAGGAAATGATTTCTCAATAAAGTCTTATGTTTCATGAATTTGACGTCATTTCTTTTTAATCTCTTCATTGAAAGTATTCGGACATAAATTATACACGAACATTATCTATTCCTCCTGTGAGCGCCGCAAAATATCTATCTCAATCTACAAAAATAAATATTAAATAAGATACAATAACCTCTCTAAATGAATGCAAAACCGCCATAAACCACCAACATTGTCCATAAAACAAAGATTTTATAGCAAAAACTTATGGCCAAATCTCAAGACCATCGAAACTTGAAATGCACCATGTGGATATCACCTGGTGCTTCCAGAAAACAGAGATCAAAGAGTTCGTACCTAAGGATTTGTAGAGTTTCCGTTAGCGTGAGGGCCCATAAATGTCGTTCAACATGCAGGTAAAACCTTGCCCTTCCCCCCTTCCTGCCCTCCAAGTGCGGGGAAAGTGGTACCGCTTGCCATTTGTCAAGGGACGGTGACAGTCAGCGTGTGCAGAGAGAGGCGTGACATGCATTCGCAGCCTAAAAGCACCCAAATCTCCGTTGGAAAAATCGGAAGCAAAAACAGCTAGGAAAGCGCTTTCGGCAGGCAAGGAACAAAAGAGAAAAAGGAAGTATCATCGAATTGTCTGAGTGGCGTAAAAAATAATGGTAGTTTATCTATGTAAAGTCCTTAAGTCTTCGATTCATTTATTGCTATTAAACTTGTTGGTGGTGGTTTTATTAAGATAAAATGTTGGAAATTGGGCTACAAATTGACAGCGATATCATGGCGGGAAGGTGACAGTTCCCATTCTAAGGGGGTGGAAGAAGGTGTCTAAAGTGATGTCACAAAAATAAAAGACAAAAGTGATCACTTAATCATCTCGTAACACACCCGATGGTTACTTGTTTTACTTAGAGTGAGTTTTTACTTAGGCTTCCTCGACTCGGCTTGAATTTTTAATGGATATGTGAACACCTTTTGTTATTAACGTATGATTATGTTTTTATTGACCGTACGATGTTTTGCGGAACTAACGCCGCACACGTCACATAGTATTGACATCTAACTGTAATCGTTCTTTCTTTAAAAAAAAGAGGACTCTACATCACGAAAGTGGATCTTTATTTTTAGATTTTGATGTGAATGAAAGCAGTTTATCTCATAATGCCTTTACGATACCTCTTTTTTTTTCATTTTTCAAATCGGAAATCTCTAGAGAAAAGTTCTCATGTTAAGCACATCAGTTATAATTCTGATTCCGTTTTAAAAAAACACCTTTCAATGGAAACTACCTCTATAACTTTCTTGCCTATATAACAACGGCGTTTGCTTGTTTAATTTATCACCCATGAAGATACGCGTCCATAACCTAAGCCAAAATCACTTCATACTTATAACTTTTTTTAACATTAACAAAGGAAGGTACGGTAGCTATTTTTTTTAAACTTTTACTAATATTGACAAAGAAGATACTGAAATTCATTACTTGACGGAAATTAGTATTCAGAAAACTCATTCCACTATAAATCAACATTTTCTGTAACTAACATTAAAGAAGCGTATAAGATAATATTATTAATACGTGTCTAATAACTGGTTTTCTACTCTAGAGGAATTTGAGAAAATTCAGGAAGATAATCATTTTTAAACGTATTCTATATGTTGCTTTGAAAATACAGCCATCACTGTCGTGTCAACCGGCTTCGAAGTTCATCGTCTTTCACAACTGACTTGTTTTTCACCCTAACTGAAAGATGACATGTTTCAAGGTGGAACTGAGGAAGGCTTTCTTTATTCTTCTATCCGAATACAATAAAAAAATTTCTTAAAGAAGCTATAATCTATAACTTTCACTTTGATCGAAAGACGAGACTTTACAAGAGGTGTATTCCAGAAGCAGGCGAGTGCCTTTGGATGTCATAAAATTTGATCTAGAAATGACTGGGTAGTCATGAGTTTATTGAATCAAACAAAGATGTTATTTTTCTGAAAACCTGTTAGAGCTATAATTTCTTTTCGTCATTTAGTAATCTCAGCGCCCTTATTATCTGTTAGGATAAATGATACCTAGTAATTTGATATCACATTGCCATATAAATGCTACATACTAATCATAAAATGCGTAATGTCGTGAATTAATGATAAAATAAATGCAAATTTAGTTATTTATCTTCACGTAAATTTTCTGCGTCACCAACAGTGTCCATTAAAAAATATTCTGGAATTAAAATCCTAAAAACACACGAAGCTATAAGGGGACCGTGAAATGAATATGGACGCCCTTATTAAGCATTCATATTTTCGGCACAAAAACTGCTCATTGTAACAGAGCAAAATATTTCAAGATGGATATTCATTTCTTTATTAATACAGCAATTCGTAAAGGTAACTAGATTTTTTAAAGATTAATTGAAAAGATATGAATGTTTTAACATGCCGTCATTATTCATTACAATACAATAAAAAAAAAAGCTCTGTTACTCTATCTGATGAGTGATATTTGAAAGGATTCCATACTTCAATGTTTTATGTTTGAATATTCTATGTTCTTTATATCAGACTCTAAATAGTTGCTATTTCTCATATAAAAAAATCCGACTTGCCGAATTTAGTTATTATCTTAGAATAAAGGTAGTTCTTAGCTTTTCTGTGTAATTAATTTCACTCGAAGAGATTCGTGGCAATACTGATTGGCTGGTATACAGTGTTACTGTTGCATTTGTATTTTTACTTTCTGCATAAAACCATATCATTTTTTGTTATTGTCTTCAGTGCTAATAAAATTCAGAATATATACGGCCAATAAATTATTTGTAAGTCGGAATCAAAATATCTAACTAAAAGACCTGTAAAGTAACGCAGCTAGCTATACGATGCAATTTTATGAATGCGTTAGATCAAATAAGGGTACTGCATTCTTACTAACCATTTATTGATGCAATAAACAAAGAATGCAAAGCAAACGCATCTGTTCTCATGATCTGAGCATCTACGCCTGCAGTTATTTCATTACCGGAACCCGAACAGCTATTGCTTAAATCATATTGTTCTTCGTAGTAAATTCTCAATTTACGAGTTTGAATTCTCTAGAATATTTTTGAGATATTTTTCATTTTATTTCAAACAACTCCGAAATATTCGCAAAGAAATAATTTAACACACACAGATACTCATATATAATATTAATTAAAACCTCACATACAATTTACGATAAACAATACTCAGAAAAGAAGAACAAAAAGTATTTACGTCAAACAATTAAGACGAATCAGTAAGATAGAAAAAAATAGTTTATATGAAATTAAATACACTACGATTTGTTATTAAGCTAAAATGTAAAACAATATAAATGCGATTTTGTCGACTAAAACTACATCATGGGCTTATATAAAACGAGCAGACCTATTAAAAGCAAATTATTAACAACTAATTATTAGACATTAATTAGCGTCTTCTGTCCTCTCAAATGGGCAACATTTAAATGTTCATTATTTAATTATAACTTCTCACTGCTGATAAAATCTGAAAACAATTCAAGATAAATCTTGACAGTGATGTGATAATATTTCAAACTAAACTTCAATAGTTATATAATATTCAAATAGAGTTAATTGTTACACGCCCTATTTCAAGGGCACAAATATGGAATCGCGATGAGATAACGAGCATATCTAAAACTCCAACGCATTGTGTAAACTTTTACCAATCACCAGCGCAAGGTATTAGAACCATGTATTGACTCAATATGTGTTCTAGCTACCGTAGAACTCTTAGAAAAATCCAGACTTGAGTTTTCATTATTCCAATTGCTATTTCAAGGTATCCATCGTATGATTGTGGTTTTTCAAAATATTTGGAATACTTTAATTTTTTTATTTCATATATTTACTTGACACAGGGAGAGTATTCTACACTTCAGTTTGAATGTTATTCAAGATTGTCTCTGTACAGACAAAATGTATTATTCTTAGAAAAGACGAGCTGTTATTTAAGTTGTTAAAAACTAGGTAAAAATTTGGAAATATTACCAGTCGTCATAAAGTATCATTAAAGCAAAAATTATATAATAATTGAAACAATAGAATGACAAGTTACGTATTAAAAGTTCGATTGCGGCAGCTGAATTAATGATGTATCATGAAAAAAAATTGCGTCTTTACAGCAAAAAAATCACCGTAAACTGAAACAATAAAACAGATGTAGAAAGCATTTGGTCGCCTAACAAGGAACACCACCTATCTCAATTTTTTGAAATTTCAACGGGGAAGAGAAAACTGAATTGTTCTAAGCCGATAACAAACATTTCTGAATTTTTTTCACATCTGGTAGGAATATGCGGTCTCCTGTTTATATCAGATGTGGAAAAATTTCAGAAATTTTCGTTATTGGTTGTGAAAAAGTGAGTATTTTCTTATTCTTTGAAATTTCAAAAAATTGAGATATGTGGTGTTGCTTGTTAAGTGACGATTTTTATATTAATTCACAATCCTACTATTAACATTGCAACTGTTCTTTACCTAGAAGCAAATTTTCTCTCCCGTTACTTCTTATATCATTGTTTTAATAATTTAGTTAAGAGGAGCGAGCCGAATTTATTTTCTATCGACAAGACCAGACTATTATTGTATTCAAGGTTACCGACAATGGAATGAACCTGCCTTTAACCTGACAGCACAATAGTTCACTTATATTTCAAAACAGCTTTAAAATGATGTAAATAAATAAAACTGACCAGTTAAAATATCATTGCAGTGTAATCCGGATTTCAGGGTTAAAATATGAATTCCTGCAGAAAAATGTGGCATAAATTTATCGAAGTCTAGCTGTTTCTCTTTTCAATGTTAGACACCTGGAATTTTAAGATTCATCAAAGTGCTCGAAGTGATGAAGAATTTATTTTACTTAATGGGAATTTCACTTGAGTTTGCTTTTTAGAAATTAACTAAATCTGAAATGAAAATGTGATTCGTTTTTAATTCTGAGATATCTCTGCTTGTTTCAATCTATAACCGCAACTTACAAAATAAAGATACATAGAAGTCTAAGTATTTCTCCTGTTAAAATTTTCCATTGTTATATATCCTAGAATTACTGTAAGTCATATCAACTTGTTCTTCATCCTTGCGAATATTTCTTAAATATTACTAAGAGAAAAAATTAACTTATCGTTGAAATAATATCAAGACTTCTTCTAAAGCTTTCCATGTTTTCGAAATTCCAGTGAGTTTTTGACAGTTCTCTTGTTCAGTCTAATTCAGCCAATTTCCTTTTTCCATTCTCCTACTTTCATTTGTTACATGTTACCAATATCTTGACTCGCTGTAACGAGGTCGTTTTTTTTTTTTTTTTTGTAGGCAGGTGTAACTCTTATGTAACTAAGATATCAACCGTTTTTTCAAGGCAATCACTGTCAATGCTAATCTACTATCATTAGAACTATGAATGAAAGTGTAGACTACTCTGTACTTGCATGGGTGTAGAACGTGACAGTTAAAATTTCATTCATGGCCCTCCTGATCTCCGATAGTATCAAAGCACAAGACACGTAACTTATCGTGTGGATAGCTGGTGTGACTCGAGCTTGTTTTTAAGCACGCGCACCAGTTTTTCGCTATAGATTAAAAACCGTGCAGGCACGAACGGAATGTACAGTATTAGACGGAGCCTTATGAAACTTGTCACGAAATTTACGAATTTGTATAAATTTTTTCTCATAATTTAAATTAAATATCGCATTGACTGACTGTTGAATGCTTCGTCACCTTATTGAAATGCTCCTGAACATGAAACAGATTTATGCGGCCTCCGACGCTATTGTTCGAGTTATTTTCAGACTTTTACTTTACGTCAGAAAAATATGGCTTCATGTTGGTCTGTGGAAAACAAATAAACAGTACGTAAGAAAATAATAACGAATTTAAATTGTGATAGAAAGTTTGTTATAATAGCACTTTCGAAAGTACATTTCAGAGTGCAGAATTGTTTTTACCGTTAAAATAAGGTTGATAAAATTTATTTCAGATGATAAACATTCAACTATAATAACAATATAAATGGTAAATCATCAGCTTAATTGCTTTTAGAATAACCGATTTGATAATTTAAGTTCAAATGTTATTTCGAAAAATTCTAGCAGAAGATAAAAACTGGAACCGGGTTCAAACAAAACTGGTTATCAGAATTTTACTTTATTGCAACCATAGAATATCATTTAAATTCTAAAACAGTTAGTACATTTAAAAGCATCTCGTTGTAAAGTGATTCATTATTATGACTGTATTGATAGTAAATCAGATTCAAATAGATACTTACTTTCAAATAAATTTCGGGAGAAGATATTGGCGAAGGTAATAACATCATATTGACCTTCAAATTGAGTTATTTGACAGCCTTTTCTAAGAGTTTAGAAACCTTTTTTTTTTTCATTTGAAGGCTATTTTCGTTTGTTACACAGTTACGAATCACATTTCACACTACAGAATCAACAAGGTCATTCAAAGTTAAAAAGGATTCTTTGGGAAGATTTACTTCCTGTTTCTGAATTAAAAGAAATTTGACTTTTTTGTTGTTGTTGAAATTCTGTCTGCTAGGTATGATGCTTCATATTCTCAGCTGCCATACATATAATTCATTTCCATGTTTAAAAAGTAATTTAGTGTTAATAACTAGTTTCTCGTTAAAATTCATAAATTTTATAGTCTTGTTTTCTTTAACATACCACTGCATGCATACATTAAATGAAGAAATCATTCATTCAATGAAAAATTAATTTTTGCTCATTTTTATTTCCCTTGATTTTTCAAAGATACTTCAGCATTTCTTTAAAGTTCTCTCCAAAGTATGTTGATGCATAAAAATAGAATAATGCAAAGAGCTTTAAATACTTTTTCCCAAAATTCCATCGATTTCAAGATATGAAATTTCGTAAAACTAACATATAATTTCTAAATATTTTTAATTCAGGATTAACACTAAAGAGATCAAATCCCTTAATTATTTGAAGTGACATTATTTTAATATTACTAAACAAAATCTATATATGTCCATTAGAAATCTTTTGTATAGTTGCCTTATTATTTTTTTAAACTTACAATGAGACATTTCGTGCATTTGGATAACAAAGACGATTTTCGTATACATAAATGTTCACTTTATTTCGCATTCTTACATTTCAACAATGTGAATATGTTTATGCTTTTAAAACATGTTTTACTTTGGTCTTTGTGTTATTCTTACAAAATTTTTCGAATCACTTAATATTTATGGATCTCTGCCTTATCAAAATAAGAAAAAAAATCATAAATTAGTTAAAGTTTTTGAATTCATAATGAATGTTTTAATTAGCAATACAAATGTTTGCATTAAAATTCTTTTTCTAAAAACTCGAGTGAAATGCCTTTTCCTGAAGTAATGAATATTATAAATTTCGACTTACTTCTTACACATATTATGTTAATTTAAGATATTGTTTCATTGAGGACAATTAATCATAGTAATTTAACCATCATACCATCTCGAACTTTTTACTCTGTTTTGACAATTGAACAGAACTGAAATTGAATCTACTTTTCAAGGAAACACTTATAATTAATGGTGCATATTAGGTGGATAGCGCTAAAAAGATGTATTGCATTTGCTCTTCAGTTTAATTTACATTTTTTAATGAAGGTTTCATTTTTTGTTACATTGCTTCATTGTTCAATGAAAAAGACTAATAAAAGGCAAAAAAGGATGTTTAGTTAGCTATCATTATACATTTGAGTTTTTAACTGAGGCTGTTTTAGAAATAGTTGTTAGTTTCCTTATATGTATTCCCTAACAAAACTGAAATAATGCACTTTTCTTGATGCAAAATCATTTTGAAATATTATGTATTAATATTTACATAATTTCATATTTTTCAAATGAGAAATAATGAATTATTTCGACAATTAAAGTTTTATGACTTAGTCTTGAAGCTTATTTTCTATAAAATAAGTTTTTTTCCAATGTTATACAGATGGTTACAAGATAATCAGTTATTCTGGATTGACGCACAAATTTCTCTCTTATTTAGAATAAGTTCCATTTTAACAAATGTAACAAGCTGACAAAAATGTTTCGAAAATAGGGATTTCCTCTATATTTGAAGAATACTCAGAAATGTATACAAACAGGAAGAAAAATGCCTTTTGTCTGGCAAATAAAATTATTTCATCGGGATAAAATTTATTTGTTGATTTTTCCACAAACAACGGCAAGACAAAAGAAATTCCTCAAATCATACTGGTTCTACTACTCTTATTGAATTAGTCACTAAGATAATTTCTCAATATCGAAAACGCTGAAACCTCGTGTCAATTAAAAACATTATACCATTCGAATTTATATAAAAAATATCTAAAATTCAATTTTAAAAATTTATTCATGCCGAAAAATGTATGTTTTTCATTAAATCAAACGGTTTATATATTATGGGGAAAAAAAGTTTTTTCCCCCGAATATTCTACGCAAATAAATAAGCTGGACCACTCCCTGTGCGATAGAAAACCGGTTACGTAGTGTAAGAAAAAACTACTCTACTCTCGATCTCTTTCGTAAAATTTTGTGAATGAATCTATTAGTAGGTTTACTACAGAGCATTGCATGAGGACAAAACGTGACTACCGTAGAATCACATTCATGGACCTCTTCATCTCCCTATGATGCTTATAGAAGAGCTTGCGCACGGAAACTCTCGTGCCAAAGATTCTGCAGGAGGAATGCCTTTAGGCACGCCGCTGCTCTCCGCACGGCTCTGACGATGGATTGCGCTCGATACCACGAGGAGTAATCCAACAGCACTTTTTTGCCTTCAGCTTTCTCTATTAGCAGCTTTTCTTTAAGATACTTAGCATGGCACGCGCCCATCTTAATTCTACAAATAAATCATCGACGATGAAAATAAGAATGATTTTGAATAGCCGGGCTACTTCTGGAATTGAAACACGATAATCCGACCTGTTTTACAAGCGTTATGAGCATTCTGCAAAGTAGAAATAGCTCTTTTTTATTTAATGAAAGGACATTTATTTTATAAATATCGATTTTGATAATAATTATTGAACAAAAGTGAGTAAATAATGGGCGAAATAATTTGTTCTGAAGATTTTAATGCTTTGCGCATGAAAGCTAGTTTATCGAAAATCGCCCACACTTTTAAAGATATTTTGACATTAAAATGCTTGAAAATTGATTTATTTAATGCAAATTCATTTGCACTTTCATGTATCACTGTTGGAAATAAAGCCTGAAAGAACACAGTGTTTCTGTTAATATGAATGCGAATTAGTTTCTGTTAATATGAATGCGAATTAGTTTCTGTTAATATGAATCCGATTAGATTCATTTTAGTAATTTCCGGGAATAACTTTTTTGAAGGCTTCTTAGCTATTACTTTTCTTAAGGAAGGATAAATTCCGCAGTGTAAACAAGACTCATATGTAAAACGGAAAGTGTCTCATCACAAGCGTAGGCATAAAGAAAGAATGTGATGCTCGTAAATTCCCATTATAAAACTATTTAAAAAGTAGTTCATTAGCTAAAATAAGAAATAAACTTTTGTTCAATGTGCTATAAAATGTATTTTGATGTCATATTAACTAAAAAGACTCTTAATAATTGTAAGATATTCATTTTCTAGAACCTGATTTCTCTTCTGAATGTCAAAATAAATGGATAAAACGCCGTTTTCATTTGTTGATTTACTGATTACCCCTCCTTTCAATATATTCCCACACTTCAGAAAATTCACACTTCGGTGAGTTGAGAAAATACACTGAATTCAAAATCTTTTCTCAAAATTATTCAACTGGTCATTCATGCATCGCTTTATTTGAAAAAGAACAAATGACACTTAAGCGATAGTTCCCTCACAGCTTTAAATCAAATCTTTTTGACGGTATCTTTCCTGCTATTTCGAAAAGATTTCGAACTTACAGATGAAGTAAATGAGTAAAATAAGAAACTTCATCCGCAAATTGCTGAATAACTAAAATTTTCTCACAAAACGCTGAATAACCTTTTAAAAAAAGAAATGGAAAAATTATGCAAATTAAACCTTTGCAATAACGCGTATTTTAAAGCCTTTTTGCTTTTTGTCCAAAACTCCCTCTCGAAACCAAATATGCTTTATTTCAAAGTTCGTCCGACACAAGTTTTCAAGCATAAAACTCATTTATTGATGGAAAATGTTGCAAATATTTATTTACACACATACACTTAACCGTTCTCACGCATCTGGCCTATAACCATTCTCACGCATTTGATTTAACAAGAGCATGCATTACTTTAATGTAAAATTACTCAATAACAAGTAGAGAAAATAATCTCACATTTTGCTGCTAATCCAAATTGCGTTTTGTAAAAGGCTGTCTTACCTCGGAGGGAAAAAATTTTGAATTAATTATTGATTAAAAATAATTATTCAGAAATACAAGTAATAATCGTACAATTTAGAATTAAAATAGAAACATAATGAATGCCAGGTCAGTTAAACATTTTAGTTGGATGAGGTATTTCAATGTAAATTAAAATCGAAGAATTCAGATTATGTGATTTTTTTTGCTTTACAACATGTCTAAGAATTACTTGATACCCATCTTGATGAAAAGCAAAAAACCGCTTTATTAATGTTTTATTTTTTGTCAAACAAACAATCGTAACCCTTGGTCATTGTAGAAGTTTTAACATAGCTCTCGAATAAGAAGAATTTTGACGGCAGAGTCTATTACTTCGCTTTCGCATTAGCCTTCAAGCCTCAAATGAACACAAGTAGATTCAAATCGCAATATACATCTTTCATAGACTTTAAATTCAATTGTATTTGTGCTTTCTTCAAGAAAGCAACGGAACTTAGATTCTCATAAGGAATACATGCCTTGAAAGAGCGTTCCTAAAAATCTACAATTATTCAAACAGTCGAACTTTTAAAAAAAAATTATTAGGTAGACAAGAAAATCTTACTACATTTTCCCAAATTAAAATACATATCCCGTATATAGGAGAAAAAATATTCAGAACCTTTGCAGAGGACAGATCCACCTGTCGTTAGATCATTTTGAAGCAAAAGAAAGAAAAGAAAAAACCTCATAAATACTCTTATTCCCTTTGAGGAACAAAACTTGTTATAGATTATAAGGAAATCGGAAATAAGTAATGAAATAACATCGAAAATATCATTTGAAAACAAAGGCAAGCTTTCAGATAATAAATGTGAAACATCTTAAATTGCAAATGTTGGAGAAGTGCGCTCGTGTTATAAACAAATCCAAAGTAATATGAACTACAAAAGGGTATATTTCGAACCATTACATAAGAAGTAAAATTAGTTAAGAATTCATACGAATAGAATTATAATTTTAAATGACTCACAGTATTGGTCATACCGAAAAATATGAAGATACCTGATAAATAATTTCTATTTAAAATGTAAATTTTTTGGGCTACCTAAAATGCTTGAGAAAATGTGTTGTGGACTAGAAATCCAATTTTGCAAGCCAAAGCACCCTTTAAGCTCATTTTTCTTTCAACTTGATGGTTCTGTCATTTCTAAAATGCATGGCTCTCATATGAAGTGAGATTTGAGGCGAACTGCTTCTTGGAGTTCCTCGTGCGAGGCCGACCCAGTTCAAAACTCATAAATAAAAAGGACGAACTAGATGGTAAAAGGCTTTCTAGAGAAAAAAGCTGATGACCCGAGGGTTTCGACGAAAATATTAGTTTTTTTAGGTTGACGACGTTGCGACAATAAATAATCACAGACTGGATCATGGAAGAATTTATTCGGTTTTTATGCGATTTCTCCGAGTTACACTCAGGTACCGGCGACAAACCCTCCGAGCGTGGATTAAACGTCTTCGTGGAAAAAGAATGGGAAAGAATAGCAAAACATTTCGTATTCGACTTTTCTAGTGATTTTTCGCAGAGGAATTTCGATTCTAAAACTGTTTAATAAAAACAACTCAAAAGGGACTTAGTAATTGTATAATGCAGAATACGCATCTAAAATTTTCATTCTTACAATACTTGAATAAATGTGCATAACCGTTGAAAAACAGCTTTATTGAATTTGAAATTTGACAGATATTCTGATGATTATTTTTGGAATACTGCTATTAAATGGAAAAGAGAATTATGCAAGCAAGAATTTTGGTAAAATATTGGCAAGGCATAGCGTAATTTCTTAGAAAGTCATGAAATAAGATTTCATGCTAATTTCCTTTGACTCTGTTCTTGATTTTCTCCAGCTTCTATATTGTTCTGATTACTCGGTTTACAAATAAATGCATCACTTATTTATTCACTACAAACACGCTTCGAATGTTTCAATGCAATTCTTTTCAAAACTGTTGAGAAATGGGCATTTTTATCGCAGATTTTATAGGGCTTGTTTGTGGAGAAATTAACATAAGTTTTACTAAAGAAATATTTTCCCCCAATGTATAACTAGTGCGTCTGCTTCTATAATGTGAAGGGATTTTTTTTAATGCGTCGCAAGCAAAGGTTTTTTTTTAAGATTATGATTGCTTTGTTAAAACATATATATTTATTTATTTATGATTCTACTATAAAGAAAATGTTTAATTAATTTCTTATTTAATTTAAATCATAGTTTTTTATGTTCTCATTTCAACCTCCAGCGTATTATAAATCATAATCCTCCACTAAAATCCCGATTATTGTGCAGTTACTTACACTGTCTCCTAACATAAGCTTAAATAAAACGTTTAAATTTTTAAACGCCATTCTTCTCGACATTCTCGCATAAATAGGAAGGAAAAAAATTAGAGCACTTGAACCTAATTTCGTATTTTTTTCTTCTTGGTGACAACTTGTATAAATGTCTGCTTCAGATATCAAGTATAACAGCCATCAAAATGCCGATTTTTAAAACTAAAACTTTTTCGATTATAATGCTTCTTCATCGAGGAAACAATCCCTTGTCCGCAGAAGTCATCGCAGTTCTTAATTTCTTTGAAACAACGACTGCAGGCAGTTACGTTTGGTGATTGATACCTAATTTCTCAAATTACAAACACCAAAAGCGCCATACTAGAGAATACACGTAAATAATAAATGCAACTACTTTTCTTTTAAGTCAATTACTTAAGACAAATAATGAACATGAATAATTCCAAATCTCTTTGTTGAAATGAAGTGCTTTTGATGCAAATTTCGAAGAAGCTCTCATTAGTGGATAGATATCTTAAAGCGATTTTTTTCCCATAAATAGAACAATTTGTTCCGACCCGTTTATACCTTAGCTTACTTAAATTTAGTAATATCGTCTTAAGCTTAGCAACGTCGAGTCACTTGGTAATAGGAATGACTAACGAGATGGCGGAGAAGACTATTCCCCATACATTGGCCTAACGTCAGATCTAACGCGGCATTTGCAAGACAATTCATACACTTGGAGAAGGCGGTTTCCTTTAGATTCCCGTGGTGTTTCGAGGTAACGGAATATATACATATACATATATTTTTTTTTCTTGTGCGTGCCGCTAACATGTCAACTTAACTGCCACAGAAATGGAGAAAGAAGCCTGTTATGGGTGTCTTTTAACACTCGTAGATCAACATTAAGTTCATTTATATGCAGTAAAGACTCCATAATCCTGTGGGAAGAAAGAACCGGATTATCGTAGAGTATGCTGGTTAACGAATTTTATAATTATGTCTTCGTTTCCATTATTTACTGTTCGGAGTCCGAAAGAGAGTCGCCGGTACTTTATGTAGTGGCTTTTACATCAAGACTTGGAAAGATTATTGCTTTGTTGAAAGTCTTGCTAGACTAGTTTACCTCTGCTTTTTCATTTTAAGAGAGATCTTTATGGAGAAATTAGGAAGGCATGCTTAGTGTATGCCTATTTCAGTGATTTGTAGGTTATTTGTTTTCAAACGAAATTTCGTTGCATATATAAAGCAAAAATATTATTAATTGCAGATTTGCATAGAGGACGGAATTACCTTTCGAGCAGCTTTCAAGCTAACAAAAAAAAAAAAACGTGTTTGAACTATTACTGTCCGTTTTTACGATATAAAATTTATCTTTGCTTAATTAAACTTTTAAATCGTGTTTCTGCTATAATTGCTGCTTTGCTTTTTGGTTTCAGAATGAAAAAAGTTACTTAAGAAACACTTAAAATATACCACTCGAGTTCGCCTGAAGCATTTTGCTTATCCCCCCCCCATACAGCGCATTTGATGGAAGATAAAAAGAATTAATCGTCCATTTAATCTAAAGTCCAATATAATCATTTGATCGTCAGTATTCTGATTATTTAGCAAAAATTAAATACAGAAAACTTAAATTTCTTCACGTATTTTTAATAATTGACTTACAAATAACAGTATACATGTATTTAAATAATCAGACTCGCGCGAAAACACTCTTTCCTATGTGCCACAACAACTTCTTTAACATAATAGTAGATTCAAAAAAGCCTTAAAAATATTTTGAAAGTTATTAAATCACATTAAATTATCCTAGGCTTGTCTGGATTGTAAAACGAGTTCTTCGATGAGTTTAAGCTATTTTTAATTGAAACGTGTATATCTGTAAACGTTCAAGGTAAGGAAATACATGGTTTAAGCCATATATTAGTATGTTCTTCGACATTTGACTATATTTATAAAAAATATATCCTTTTAGTATTACATACTACAAATATTATTTTAAATATAACACGGCAGCAGTTGCGAGTCTCAGAAGGTTCTAAAATAGTACTATCTATAACATTTTTTTTTATAAGATTCTGACAAATTAGAGATTAAAATGCTTTTTAAAAAATAAAATATAAAACAGCATTAAAATTCTTCAAAAGATTTGGAAATAACTTTAAATATTATGGTTAAGGTGTAAACCTATTTTTATATCGGTGTCACTTTTAAACCCTTCATAAATAAATTCAGAAGTTTACTGTATTGAGCATTCCTTTTGGAAATGCATTTAAAATTTAGAAAAGAAAACACTCTGAAAATTAAATAGCTTCTAAAATGCATCATACGTCATTCTTTTTGAGTTCGTTCTTCAGGTAAAATACAAAGAAAGTGAAAAATAAAACAAGTAACACAATTACAAGGAAAGTAAGAATGAACCAACTAAATATAAAAATGTGATAGAAAAGCTTTAAAGTTCCTGTTTGTTTAGCAATCAAACTTCATCAGATGAAAAAGAAAAAAAAAATGCCATTTAATAAAGAAACCCTGTGAAGAGAAGTGCATTTTATATTTCAAATTTAACTTAATCTAATCCCCCCGTTTCTAACACTATTTCAGAACCATTTTAAAATGAATGCGTTAAAAAATCATGAACACTCAATGTAAATCACATGTTTTCTGTATCAATTGATTATTCATCTTGATTCAATAATTTGCCAACTTCCAAAATACAATATTTTTTTTCAGGACATATATTCCACCCACACAGGGAGGCCATTTACTGAAATCAACCATAATTTCCTCTGTCATTTCTTTCGAAGATTAGTTACAGCTTAAGCATTTTAAGTAGAGAGAAAATTATTATCAAATTAATTAATGCTTGTTGTCCAGCTTAGAAAAATTGCACGCAACTTATTAATGTGATCTCGAGTAGATGAATATGTCAAACTGTTCTCGAAACAGTACAAACATTTACGTTGTTTATATTATATAATTTCTTAAATATAAAAAACATCATATGGTAATAAAACTCTACTTACTCTAATAATGCAGCATTTACTTACATTAGAGGCTCGATTTAAATTTTAAGTCCAAATTCCCCCCTATTCTTAGATTTACACAACTTTCATAAAAGTTTAGTGTAGTAATTGGCAAGAAGGTATAAAGTAATGAAGTAAAAGAATCTTTAATTAGGTAAATTTTTCATAAAAATCAACTTTTACTTTCACGACTTTAAAATAAGGATATTGCTATTCAATTGTATTTTTAACAGTAAACAAAACTAAATTCTTTGAACAGCTTTTTTTTTATTTTCAATAAAAAATATTTTTTAGGTTCAAACGTTCGCATTTAATTTTATTTCATTTATTAAACACACTTTACTTCTAAACTGCTTGGTCATAGAATTAATATTCGCAGACTGCATATCTATGCATTCAAAAATTCAGGTAATACATCATGTTCTTTAATATTTAAATATTACTTTTTTCTGATTATATGTTTAAAGATGATTTCTTTAGCGCCATAAATTTTTATTTTTAATTTTGAATGTTTATTTACAAGCTGTAATTAACGGAGACTTGGATTTGAGATATGACTACATAAATATTTCAATCGATTGAGTTTACTTTATTGATAATAGATATTTGCTATTAAGCACGCAAAAGCATTAAATAAAGATATAATATTAATTATTGTTAATATAATAACATGATTATGGTCCTTTTCATAAGAATTTCTTAGAAGTTTAAGTTTTCTACTGTTTTGACAACCAAATACAAGATAATTTTATTATTTCCTCAGTATTTTTTATTTCGTTTATTATACTAATATTCTTTACTTTCATAACAGCTTCATCTAAGCGATGAAAGATTGAAAAACGAGTACTCATAAAGTGATATTCATTTATGAGCGTGAACGTGGGCACGGCACTACCCAATGTTTACATCTGGAAGTTGGGAATGTTTCAGCGCTTAATTGTGACAGATATGCTTACGATTTCATTTCACTCCGAAATGTGAACATTATACAACAACACCGGTACCGCGACAGAGTTAAGTATGAAAGAATAACAAAAGCATGCCACTCACCTCTTACTATTCCGGCGCCGGCGCTTCGTAGCATACATAGTCCCTAAATGATTCATAACTTTCCAGACACTTGACGAAACCAAGACACACACACGACGGGGAAAAAAAGAATTCCTCACCGAAAACTCAAGGCCTCATAGCCCCTTGTGTTTCAATTTTACCTGCAGACTTTTCACCCTGCAGAAAAAAAAAGCTGAACTCACAGCCCGCTACCGCTCACCTTACAACAATAAAATTCCACCTACGAACGATCCTATCACACAACCGTTTCATATTCGCATTTGAGCGTTTTTTTCCTGCAGCGGCTAGATCTGCTCCTTGATTGATGTTTGGCATTTCGGAGGAGGCGGGCATTCCACCGACTACGCCTTAGCAATCGGTTGCGCTGTCCAATGGGAGGGACAAGTTGTGGGTGACGTCGATATAAGGCGTTAGCGGCGCCATCCGGTGAGGAAAGGCTGAACCTGGTTGCCGGAAATCGGAAGGATTGAAACTGCATTTTAGTTCGAAAGAAAGTTGAGAGTCGAAGGAGCGGGAGAAGTTGTGAGGGGAAAAAATTTTAATAATATAATTTTGTTTATATTAGAAAATATTTTTGTTTGTGTAGGCTCCTCTAATTGCGTGAAGAAGAGTTTGAACAATTATTTACCATCTTCATAAATCTTAAAAGTTATTAAATAGTTATTTTAGTTGTAAGTAATGTTTTTATTTTAAAATGGTGATAAGTTTATAATATTAGGGAATTATTAAAGCTGCTATTAAGAAATATATTCAAAGATGCAATTAATCATATTGAAATATTTAAATTTTGTTGTTTCCACATTATTATTCTTTGCTAATGATAATATCAACGGAACTAAATTAAGGGTTTGTAGCATCAGTCTGAAATAAACGCAGAATTAGTATTCATTTTTTTAATTGCAGAAGCAACTACCGCATTTAAAAAGGTGGACAGAACAAGCTTTCGTTATCAAAAAGTCAGGTAGACTGATTCTTCTCAGAGGGTTTTTTTTTTCCGCCACGCTCGGGATTTATTAAAATAAATAATTAACTACAATTCAAATATACAGAATTCTCTCGAAACATTTTCTGCATTGCTCCTCATTAGACAGCCTGCAAATATTGTTTATAGGTTTCCTTTGATTACACTGTACAACACTGATTTTTTTGCCAATGATATTCCAGTTATTTTAGAATAATTTCGGGGTGCTGATTCCGAATCCGGGATTCTTTTTGTAATATTGGCTCTAGTTTTTGAGATAAAGTGAAAATTAATTTTCAGGGGTAATATGTATGTACTACTCAAATCGCATTGAAACTATCTCAAATATAAATCAATAATAAAATTAAATCAATGCAATAAATCAACTTAATAATATAAGTTAAAGAATAAAGTTTAAAACAATATTAATGAATGAAATAAAGAAATAAATTTCCAATAAAATGAAAATGAAATAAGTTGGTTCAATCAATTTATGCGAAAGCTTTTATATGATTTCCTTTTACTTACAGTGGAAGTTTCGCGTTGGAGTTTCTAATTTTTTTTACTTTCTGTATTCTTACCATACATTCTGAGCTAACAAATAATATTCTAGCTTTGGAACTGAGTTTTGGAAGTGTTACCCTAAACAAAGAAAAAAAATAAATTTGATATTTTTTAGACCTATATGACCTTTTGCTATGCATATACATTGACCTGTTGCATTTCATCGATAAAATGAACTTTGAAGATTATGGTGTTGATTAGGAACTAAAAATTCTATATTGAAGCAATTTCACATATATTTGACAACTTGGAAAGGAATCTGTTACAGGAAGTTATAGACCGATTTTGGTAAAATGAACTTTATTACTCTTAAGAAGTTGAGTACTTAACAGATAATGATATAATAAGGAGATCAAGAGAAATTTTTAAAATGAATGAAAAACAGTCTAAATTATCCACTTTTAAGGCCCATGCGGGAGCGGTAGATATCAATCATTTAATTAATTTTTTTTCCTCGTTTTATTCATTAATTCGCCATTTTAACTCTGTATAGCGACATGAAAAATTGCATTGACTTTCTTCGGCCCACCCTATTGCAGTCACAATTGAAATGTTGACAAAATGCATTATTTCAAAAACTAGATCCAATTAGGCAAAAATAAATTTATTTTTGAAATCAGTAGCCTCGAAATACCCTAAAGCCGTTAAAATTTCCTTGGCAAATGAAAAAATATATATTTTGTTCCGTAGTGTTATTTTAAGGAATCAAAATTTTAAAATTTGATTAATTGTATACGGCCTTTAGTTATGTCTTATTGTTAAATTCGTTAGCGATTGATCCTCCATCTCTCAACCAAGTAAAATGTATAGAACAAAATGAAGCTAATATAGAATAATATAAGGCATGCGTTAAAAAAACACTGTTGTTTTATTTTTGTCCTTCTATACCTCAACAAAGAGAGAAAACCGCTGAATTCCTCAGCACTTATCGTTCGTCATTCTTCTAAATGTTCTGTACATTTGCAGTCCATGAAGTCCAGCAGTCCTAAACTCTTAAATTTTGCCTCGAAATTAATCCTTCTTGCTTTCTTTTTTAGAAATGTTCAAACTGAAGAGAATATTTTTTTCCTCTACATCATGACAACTGTCCTATCTCAACCCTCTCTTCTTGCAGACAAAACGTGTACCTTCATAGAATGTCTGTTTATTTCTGAGTGGCTATAAGTGAGCTAGAAAACCAGCTACTTTTCAAAACGAAATTTAGGTTTGATGTCATCTTCTCACATATTTGAAACGAATTGTAATGCATTATTTATTATATACTCTAAACAGTACTCTTCAAGTAATATTATTTCAGTCATCCGCAGCTTCTCTTTGGAATGATAACTATAATTTTGTACGGTAATAAAAAGTGACTGAAAAATGTTCTGAATCATGAAAAATTATTTTGCGTCCGTCTCATCTTATCACATGGCATGCAAGTATGCACAATTAATATATTCCCAGAAAAATATAAAATGTGCATGGGGGATCCAACAGTTATTCTCACTTGTTATTTATGCGCATGAAAAGTAAGCATAGAGGGTAATGCCGTTATTACATGCCACATTATTATTTTAACGACTGGTGCAACGAAAGAAGTACCGAAAGACAAAATAATTGCTTTCAATGTAATTATTCTTCTACATTGTATTCTTTGTTTTTAACATGTGATTCTAGTATACCCTGTCTGAAACCATGTTGCCTCCTAAATGCGGTATAGATTTCAAGAGTGTTCTGTTGCTTAGCATTCATTGATCATACCAGCTTGGTAAAATGTATTTCATCAGATTTATTGAAATTTGAATGCTACTACCGGTATACTTTCTTTTGCTTGTAGGCTTATGGATCTTACAGGTTTCTGCTTCAAAATGGAAAGTTAATTATATATAGGAGCTACTTGGCACGGGCCTCTTAATTTTGTACTGTGGTTGAATGAGACGAACACGACACCTGGACCGGCATCTCCTTCTCCAAACTTCTACACTTCGCCAATGGGAGGACGATAGACACAAGACGTCAGGTTTAACGTGCGCCAGACCCACATACATGGTGGTTCTTAGGGGAAGCTGGATTAGAGCCTGTGAACCTTTCGGCCCCGATTCTACCACTAAGTCACCGTGGCCCCACAATTCTAACAAAAGCTAAAGTCTTAAGAAAATCTACTACAAGGATAAATATGAAATATGTTTTATTTCATACTTATCGTTTCATTTCAGCGAGTGTTAGTTTGAAATGTGAGTTTTATTTACTCAAAAACGTTACTTCTACATTTTCATTACATCGAGGTACTTTGGCGTCGTAGAAGATTGCTTCAGACCAGGGCCGGCCCGAGGGGGTTTCGAACGGTGCGAGAGCACAAGGTTCCACGCCGCAGACATATTGCACAAAACGAAAATGAATTGCATTGATTTATTTAACGAAATCAAAATTTTGCGTCAAGTTTTAGCTTCCAGGTCACAATATTACAAATTTTTACATTATTTATTTTTTTAAATTATTTTAATTGTATCCAAATTTTGTTTCTGTTCTAAAATTATGTTGACTTTACGAGTGACAGTCGCATCTGCAGAAAAATCTTTCTCATGATTAAAAATAATAAAAAATTACTTGAGATCTATCATTAAAGACGAACAATTATTGGCCTAGCCATTTTATATGTCGAATCCGCATTAACCAAAAATCTGACTCATTATGGTATTATGAACTAATTTGCTGTAAAACATAAAGGAAAATGAAGCAAAAATCACATATTGTAAACTTATTTTAATAAGTTGAATACCAAATTTGATATATGAAGCAATTATTTTTATTGTTTGATTTATTAACGATTTTTTGTGTGGTTAAAATATTAACTTTATAAAAATAATTTAATTGTTTATTATTTCCACGTATTTTTTAGTCCTTACTAAACCAAATTGTGCGATGTAATAAATAGCAAAATGCAATACATTATTTTGTTGTATGAAATTTTTTCAAGGCCCCGCAAGTCAACTTTGCACCAAGCCCCGCTTTTGTTAGGGGCGGCTCTGCTTCAGACAGTGGGGGATTTTGGCAATATGAGGCCACAGACACAAAATTGCTTTGAGGTCCCTCCTCCTACCCAATGGCGTAAATTCCATTTCGGCTTAGCAGTGCGATGTATATCGAATAGATTTTTAGGCCCCTCAGGGTCTTGAGGCACAAGGCCGTCGCCTCTAGTACCAGTGTGAAAAACCGCCACTGGCAGCAGCGGCTCAAATCCCATTTTCACCGAAGGTCCGGAAAAATTGCATGGTCGGTTTCTAAATAGACCTAGAGTAACTATAAAGCGATGCTTTAATATGGCAAACGGAAACTAAGAAGGTTATCGAAGTGTTAAAGATTTAGGGAGGAAGGGTCTGATCGAACTTTAAAGGAGTTTTAGTAAAAGATAGGGGTATTCAATGAAGATTGGAAACTAATTTATCTCGCTTGTAGTGAGGTGAAGTAATCTCATATATTTGATTTAAATTGCGTTAAATGCTATTTTTGTTTTTCATTTTTCATTTCTTCTTGATAATAAGTGCATACTTTTTTTTTTTATCTTTAGGCGGGGTGTCAATGCAATTGAAAAACAATTGAAATTGTTCAATGCAATTTAATGCAATTGAAAAACATTGCTGAAAACTATACTTTCTAGTTGAAGAGCTTTCGAAAGCAAGGATAATTTCTTTAATTTTTTTTATCAAACTCAAAAATGTATTTAAAAAAATCCTGGAATTTCAGTGATATCATACTCAGCGTTTAAGTGTTTTCTTCCGCACTCATAAAGAATAGAGAATCATTTATGACTTGTATAATAGTAACTAAGTAGAAATAACCGCATTAGCCTCTGGTAAAAAACTAATGTTGCGAACTATATCTATACCCATTTTTGGTTTAATTTTAATACTGTCTGAAAATTATTATGAGACGGCAATTCTGTGTTTGAGACACGCTGAATTGGAAAGCCTTCGGCTTACGAACTGTACGGTCACAGATTCGAGATCCATGGATGTTTGAAGAAGGGGGAGGATGCCTGTTGAGATGTCATCCAATCAAAATTATGACTTTGGACTCAATATTCTTCATATAGTTTTCAAACGGGGCACTAACCTAATTAAACTAAAGTAACTAATCTAATATTACCCTTCTAAATCACAGAAAGCAAGTGGAAGAACTTTCATAAGTGGAATAAGAAACAGTTGGTAATAGAACAAACTATCATAAGAAAAGCAATATCATACTTTTCAAATTTCGTTTTCATATATCTAGCTCTGCACGTTTGATAAGAATATTGTAACATTACATTTCTGTAACCTGAAAAATCGTTTCTATTTCATTAGAAAATATTGATATAGAAAGGGATTTATATCCTTGCACTTAATTTAGCTCAATCAATACTACAGTTATTTATTATTTAATGTAAAAACACTTCGAGACTCTAAATAAAAAAAACATGTAGAATGTTCTAAACAAAAATTTCTGGAAACAAGCTGTTATTTCCAAAAGTTTTGCTTCTAGAGTGGGTAAGATTAGATTAAGACTCATGGGAAAGTAGTATGAGAAGTAAGTTGTTTTGTGTAAACATGTTACGAACAACTGAAAACAAACGGGTAGACGGATTTGTTAAGCATGAATTATTCATTTTTATATGCGAAATTTGAGAAAGGAAGTTATTATTTTTTTTACACGAAAATTTAAAAAAAACTAATAAATGAAGGTAAAAAAATATATATATTGTGAAATAATAATTGAAGGCAAGTATAATTTTTAAAATTGTTTTAAGACAATAAACGAACCTTGGGAAACGCATAATGCAGTAATCGGCCTATTGTTTCAAAGAAAGAAAACAGGAAAGCACTTGAAAATTGTATACATAAGGGGTTATTTTCCACTCTTACTCAATAAATTCTTGACGACCTTAATCATTCGAAGCTTTCAAGTGTCTCATGATAAATTAGAACGAAAAAAACTTTTTGACGACAAATACCCTTCCAGTTGCGTTGCAAAATATATGCTACAAAACATTGTAGTAATTATTAAGGAACGATTTTGGGGGAAACACGCATGTGACCTATGTTTCCTCGCGTTGTAGAAAAATGTTACATAACTGTGTGAAAGGGAGTTAAAATATTTACATAACAAAACTCTAGGATCTTGCATATCATAATTATTTCTCACAAGAAATCCTGGACGATTGTTACAATTTGCAATTTTAAACATGAAGACAAAAATAACTTCTAACACTCATTACGTCAGTTCAAACTTCTAAAGAAAATATAATACAGTGCCCTGCGAGTCATGAGATTATGTTGACCCTCCATCAGAGCATTGAATAGAGTGTTGGAAAATATGGCGCCCGAGGGCTTCTCAGACTCTGAATGAGGAAAATTTGTGTGTAATTTTTGTAAATGAAAAACACTGGTTTTGAGTTATACTAATTTACTATGCTCAAAATTTAACTGAAATAACCCTTTCATTACATACTAATCAAGGAAAATATACTTAACAACGTTAATAATTAATTAATGTTCTGCCATATATTTTCTAAGGCCTTAATCATTTTAAGCTTTCAAGTGTCTCATGATAAATTAGAACGCAAAAAACATTTTGGAGACAAATACCTTTCCAGTTGCGTATTGCTTCATTGCTTCACAAATGCAACAAAACATTGTAATAATTATTAAGGGACAATTTTGGGGGAAACACGCGTGTGACCTATGCTTCGTCGCGTTGTGGCAAAATGTTATAAAACTGTGTGAAAGGGAGTTAAAAATATTTACATAACAAAACACTAGGCTTTTGCATATCATAATAATTATTTCTCAGAAGAAATTCTGGAAGATCGTTACAATTTGCAATTTCAAATATGAAGACAAGGATAAACGTGTGATAAATAATATGAAGATAAGGAGATTATAATAAAATAGTGCATAGTTATCAATTACTTCATCTAATTTACTTTCATATATAACAATTATAACGATAGTTCTTACTGTGCTCAGTAAGTTTATATAATAATTTAATCACTGCATAACCGTTATGTTGTTAAAAATTTAGTAGGCAAACGTTCGTTAAGTAAATAAATGAATAAATGCTATCATTTCCTTCTGATTTCTTACCAAGAAAAGCAACATTTTATTTATTTATTTATTGTCTTCAGCATTTTTAAAGCTTCGTTGATTATTACAAATTTATAACCAGAATAAAATATGATCAAGAAAGAGACTGAAGTAATATCTACCAAAATAAATTAAATAACGATGGTGCATATTGAGTTAAATGCTATTATTTAATTGCAGGTAATTTGAAAAATTTGACTCGCCTAAATGAAATGCAAAGTTTTGAAATATAAGATTTTTCTATCAACATCATTCTATTACGTTCAGAAATTATTCATGATTCTGCTCACAATTTTTTTCACTGTTTTTAATAAAACTAAATTTGGAAAAATTAGTCTTCATGAGGATGGCATAGTCTCTTCATAGATGAAAGCGAATAATTATAATAGTTCATTCAGTCAGAGCTGATTTCAGTGTAATGAACACTTTTAACCGCAGTATACCCTCGAACTCGGAGCCAGGACGCCTCCAGTGTAATGAGCACTGCTGAATATTTTGATTTATTTTATTGCATTTATTAAACTTAGAATCAATAAGCTACTTTTTCAGTTGTTAGTTGTTATTCTAACAATATTCGCAATAACTATACCGAGGATTGGGATTCAGTGGTAGTACAACTTGGTGTTGATTTATTTTCAAATTTATTGAAACACACTCATTTTTGGTGAATCATAATAATCGCAGTAAATGCTCTATTATTCTTCCAGGTTGTGCTCTTTTTAAATGAAAAACGAAACAATATAGTGTTTATTGAAGCATCACGAATTATCCTTATCTTTTCTATAGTATTTCATTACTAATATACTGAATAAAAATTTAGAAAAAAGAAATATACGTTAAAACTGCTTCATTCATACGTTCAAAAGTTTGTATGTTAGAATTAAGTTTAATTTAAATGTGCAAAGTAAGTTGAAAACACTGAAGCTGCACACTTTCAAATCAATTATTCATTAGTGAAGATGTCAGATATCTGAACTGGGAACCAAAAAACAATAATGCTGTCTCCCAACTAGTTAATTATAAAAAAGAGATGCTGGGTCCCAGTATTTTTCTCACTCTAGAACTATTTTGTATACAGATATGAGCAGATCCAAATCTCTAAACATACCAGGGTCTTGAGAACATGGGAATTCATATGAAAAATCTACTCTTCTGCTCTTCTAAACTACCGAGCAATTAATTCCTTAAGCTTTTCTACAACAGTAGAGGCAGATAACTGCACTTTTAGCTGTTTGAAAACATCGACGGAATCAGTGGTGTAGCGACCGGGGGGCACGGCGTCATTTTAGGGGGCGCCAGACAGTCAAAATATTATTGCTTTTATGCCAATTTTAAAGCAAAATATGATGAGGGGCTGTAAAAATAATACCATACCCCTGATGCCAATGATGATGTCTGGGATAAAAAATCATATTATTTTTCCGGGCGCCACTCACCCTCACTACGCCACTGGCCATGGTGAAAAGTGTTAATGCGTTCATGTCCCTTTTTCAAGCCAAATACGAAGAGGGGGCAAACAAATGCCATGCGCCGTTCACACAAGCTAGAGCACTGATGATGACGGGTTGGGACAAAATAATAGAGCACTTGGTCTGATCATCATGATGTACAGAAAATGAGAGCAGTTTTCAGTATCAAATGCTTTCGATCATTTTGATTGAGCTTATCTATCAAGATTATAATTTTGTCTCACTGCTGAAAATTACTGCCATTACAATACCTATACGGAGGTTTCTCGAAGACAGGTTAGAGCTTCAAGTCATTCAATACTAATCCAATGAATCACTCATCATGGCAGACGAAAGGATGCAGAAATATGAAGAAAGTGGCACTATTAGTTCTTCAGACTTCTGTGCCAAGAATTCAATATACTGCGTTGAGAGAAAAGAAAATGACTAATGAATGTTATAGTACTGATTACACATCATTAAATTCCCTTGCATTCAGTTCCGGAAGAATTTGTTAGCTTATTACTTACTTATCTGTTCATTTTCAGCAAGATAAGAAAAAACAGACAATTAGCACTTATAGTTGGATTGTCTTCCTGCTTATGACCCTTTATTGGCACGATTATTGCAAAAATGATCACCTTTCATTGATGCTTTGAATTGCACAGGAAAATATTTCTTGAATTGTTCATGCTTTATCAGCTTGTATTAAATAAGATTCAAGCTAATACGTACACTTTTTGTCTCACTAAATCCTTACATCATTCTGAAATTTTTCACATTTCGTTTTTCGGCAAGTGATGTATTTTTTGTTCCTGTTAGATTACTCTTTTTTGTGACCCTTTATTTTTGTCAAGTTCATTGCTTTACATAAATTAAATTAGGGAATGTTTAATGCTATCATCATTAATGAAGCAGCATAATTCTGCTCTGTTGATAATATATTATTATGAGTATGTCTATTTTATTGAGAGAATTGTATATGAACAATTATTTTCTAATTCATCGTGATTATTTTTTAGTTTCAGTTCATCATTAAAATATACGTAATGCAGTGCATAGAGGAGTAACCATCAAAGGAAATTGCAAACCGGTATTCCATCGCAAGTCAACCTCTCTGAATGGCCGGCCGCCACACATATCAAAGATGGGGTCCTATTTCGCAGCAAGTTCACTGATGAAAGAGGTGCGAACCGTTTACGGGAAGAAAACCTATAACCAGTTCCGTTTTTTAATCCGCAGCTCCGATGCAGAGAACCTGGTACTAATATAGTAATCTGGGGTATACAAGAAATACTGGGTTGCATAAAGAGTATCTCCAAATTACATATTTGTATATATATTCTGTAAAAGGATTTTCCAAAAACTTCAATAAATGGGAAAAGTAAATACTCAGTTTCTTTTTTCGGCATCCCGTACTTCTGCTATATTGTAATGAATATAAAATTGTACGCTGGTAATTGATAAGTTTAATTTCATATTTCCGGATGGAATCTTCTCGAATATTCGGCTCCCATATTCTCAGGTACAAAATTAATGCTGCTATGAAATGAACTTTTTTTGTATCATTAAGGAAACTGCTGTACTACGCCAGTCTCTTCTTTGGAAGATTTAGGTGATAAATATCTACTTTGAAAAAATAAGGGGAAAAAACGTGTTTTCCTATAAAATAGTTAACATAAAAGGGTTGTTTTCGCAATTAATATATGTTTTCATGACTTTTTAAGGCTTATTTATTGCCTTGTATTTTCTTGAGGATGAACTATAAAAGCTTATTAAAAGAATGCACTCTATTCATTTGAATTAAAATGACCTTTTTAGTCACTTTTTTTCTTGAAAACTGCGAATTCTTTACACATTTTTATTGAAGAAGCGTTTTATAAAATCGAAAAAAAAAATCTGTTTTGGCTTTATGCCTGTTGTTGCTTCAAAAAAGGGTCGAATATTATATTACTCGACATTTATGTAATACTTCTTTTTGAGCATTTTGAATAGATTTTTATTTATTACATTATGCTTAATGGTGATAGACGTTCGAAACTAATTTTCATTAATTTCCTTCATGCAGATTGAGGTACGAACTAACTGTAATAAGAAATATAATCAGCTATACTAGAGCATTACGCAATCAGCTTATCATAACAGTGTTCAATGCAGAAACAATATTTTAATTAATTTAAATGTATTGTAGCATTTCTGAATGCTCTACCTATCTTTCTTTCATCAAAAATGTTTTCCACTTTTAAGATTGTCATTGTTTTTTTAAAGAACTGATCTGAACAAACATTGAAATTAAAAATGCTTCAGTATTTTTATACTTTACCAATGGCGACTTCACTTTTGATAATGAAATTTAGTTTTAACGACGCAAACATGTGTCATTTGTAAATATTTCTCTACTACCTTGAATAAGATAGTAAAACGAGTTACTCATCCGAAAAAATATGGATTGCTTTTCAATATACTTCTCATAAAATGCTTCAATGCATTTCAATGTAATAAAAACTCAAGGCTCAATATTCTTTTAACCAATCAGAGACAGATAAAATTAGGTTGATTTGCGCAGCCACAATATTGGTTTAGCTGGAAAGAAAAATCAACCAATTGAACAAACTTTTCTTTCTCCTTGCATCACCCTTTAAATATGTCAAAAATTCAGTAATGTTTCATTTAATTTGGTGATGAAGAAAAAGTTTCTAGCTTCTAGAGAATTGCGAATTTTCATTTCTTTCGGAATAAATAATTGTTTTTCGAAGAAAGAGTATGAATATTTAAGCTCCTTTTGAGAACAATTAAGGGTTAAAGTGGTAAAATGACTAGCATTAAAACTGTCACTTACATCAAATTTAACTGTACCGCACAATATATCAGGATTCCATATATCTGCAACAAATATGATTTGAATATCTAATACTTCACTAATTCATAGAAACAATTCAAATTATTTTTAAATGTAGTGCTTTTTATTTCTAGAATCATCGCAAGGCAGAATATAGCGTAAATTAAGGAAAATATTCTGTGTTTGTGTATAAATATAGCAAGTGGTATAAATATAGTAAATGTAAGGAAAATACAGAGTAATGCTGGAACATATTCATGTCAAGCTTCTCGTGTTTTGACTTTAAGCATTGTTGTCTTTTCTCTATTGGGAAAGGCTCGAGTTAACTGTTACCTGAAATGTGTAAAATATCCAAGAAACATTTTATTGGTGACATTAAAGGAATTGGTATTATTATTTCATTTGGAAAAAAGGTCAAATTGTTTGATGTCCTCTCTAGAAAAATACACGTAGATTCCTGGAAAGTCTAGGATCATCCAGTGACTAATCAGCTGGAGTATTCTCCCTACGGTTAAGGCGCAATTTGTGTTTAGCTTCGGAAAATAGTGAAGGGAATCGATTATGCATTTTGGACAATTTACTTTAACCGACCAAATATTGATGACGATCAATGCCGGCTAGAAAATTTGATACTGATCTAAACTTTTAGCGACAAGATCATGCACTAAATTGCATTTATCTATCATGTTACTTAATTGAGACACTCCTTAAAATTTGAGCGGACAGATAGATAATGTACCTTTTGCCGGATTTGTCCCAAAATTCGATGCAGATCTACAATTCTAGTTTTATAACCATATCGCAAATTTTATCTATCTGGCTCTTTTTGTTTTTGAGTGATTGTGCTGATATGTGCACGGACGGATAGACAGACTAACTTCCCTTTGACAGATTTCGTCAAAAATTTGATGGAAATCGGCAATTTTGGTGTAAAGACTGTATGCCAAATTTCATCTGTTTAAATAGTTGAGTTTTTGAGGTATCGTGATCACAGACAAACAGACATACTTCTAAAAAGGGTTTTATCGGTGTCAAGGAGGTCTAAAATGCGGAGATTCATTATAATGTCAAGGTTGAATCTTATGACTGCCACAATGCTTTCGCTTGGTATACTTCGTCTTTTTTTCCCCTCTAAATATTTTTATTTTTACCCATTTTGTTCGTTTTCTATGTTGTTCTGCAAAGTGTATGTTTCTTTTTTTCATTATTATTTGTTTTTGTACCTGTTATTTGTTTTTGTGTCTTGTCTAAAATAATAAAATTCACCTCCATCCACCCAAACCGGAAAAGAGCCAAATGGCTCTAAACACGGGGATGCAAGTGGTATAATGTAATGCAATGTATGCGAAAATTCGAAAAGTGCCTATTAAAATGAGTTTCCAAGTGAATCAATTTATAGACACGGGATGGTCGTCCTTGTACACGCGAACTTAATTTTGAAATATCTTACGAAAAAAAAAAAAAAAAAAAAAACCCCAACATGACATCACAGCGCACCCTAAGGCGACGTGCAGTTAGATGTAAGATGACATGCGCATTTACGTTTGGCATGTGGCTGTAATGTTATGCGGGTTGACTTCATTTAATTTCTAAGATTTCCGAATCTACAAATACAGTGCTCTGAAATACCCTCATCAAAAGAAAATTGACTTGAAAATTAAAAATCTTTTGACTATTTTGTTTCGCTGTAGGAAAAAATCGTCTGCGTGGAAAAATTTATTTTGGCAACAGTTACATTTTTCAAAATATAAGTTATTGTCTGCTACTTAAAAGTTTCGTTTATATACAAAATGGCGCTTTTAAAGAAGCGATGGATGGAAGGCTACGTTTTTGCTCTTTTTCGAGAGTTATTCTTATTCAGTTATTCGAAGACGCTCTGTAAGCCATTGTTTTTCGATACATAAAGCCACTATAGATAATATTGTTAATAAGAAAGGAAAAAAATTGTCATAATCTGGCTGCAAGTGGAAAAATTATTCCAAATAAATATCGAAGGAAAAAACGCAGTCCTACGAATATTGCAAAGGTGTGCTCTTTAAAGTTAAAAGAAAATCCTCCAAATCAAAGGTTTGTTGCAAAACCATTAAAATGCTCAGTATCAATTGTAAACAAAATTATTAACACTGATTTGAATCTTAAAAGGGCCAAAAAAATACGATGTCCATCGTCTCTCTCCACGGCACATCGCTGAACGCAGAACACGCTATAGAATTCTTTATGAAAATCACTTATCCGGAGAAAAGTGGAAAAATATTGTAACAATAGATGAAGCTTGAGTCTATTTAAATGACTGCAAGAAAGAAAGAAAGATCAATTTATTACCATCACAGAGGAGAAAACACACACATGGCTGAAAGAATCTAAAGTTTTTTAAAGACATTTATGATTGTTGCTGGCTTTCCATATAATGGCAAAATAAAAGTAAAGATAGTGGAGGAAAATGTTAAGGTCAATTCCATATACTATCAGAAACATAATTTTATCCCCAGTCTTCAAATATGAAATACCATTTCTTTACCCACAATTCCATCAATCAGTAGAACTGCATCAAGACAAAGCAAACAGCCGCACATCAAAATCCACTGTTACTTTCCTGTAAGAAATAGGACAGGAAATGGGTATTAATACTACTGATATTCCCGCTAAATCTCCTAATGTACCATCCATGGAATTTTACACATTTGGACTTTTAAAAAGGGCATTATCCAAACGCCGATCTACAACCCTTTGTGGAGTTTCGAAAGCTGCCGGAATGAGACAAAATGACTCTTCTGATACTACAAAAGGCATTATTGCCATGGAAGTTATGATGTAGATAGATTGTTAAGAATAAAGGTTATAAAATTTAGTATTCAAAACTCAAAGCAATTATATAAAATAGTTCTGCAAATACTCTAAATAACGTCTAAAAATGTGCGAAAAGACTCTGTATCTCTTGCGCACACTATGTTCCAAAAAGCAACTAATTTGTAGAGAACATTCTCAGTACACTTCAAAATGCAACACATATGAGCCATAGAAAGATTTCATCTAAGCTCTGTACGCATTACTGTCAGAATGACTTATTCAGATGATTCTTGTGTCACCGCAATTTAGCGCAATGAGCTCCGCAAGGAACAGAAGTTAGCTGAAAAGCGAAGCAAGATATAATTCTCATTTTGGATGTGAGAATCAAACTGAGTACTTCATGTAATGTAGGTGTGATGGCAAGCAAGGAAATTTGTTTTCCTGCTTTTTTGGCAAAATAGCAATAGTCAATGAACATGATGATTTAAAAATGTGTATTATGGTGATAGGATGGAAAATCACATAAAACTTGTTTGCTTGTCTTCTGCATGGTGACTAAAATAATTAAGAATAACTTGATGATTCTAGATCTTGGAGCGTTGCATAACTATAGTATTATCTCCAATAATCTTATTCGAGGAATTTGTGGTTCCGTCCCTTATTTCTCTTTAACCTTTAGAGTGCGGATGGATAAAGTCTCAAAACAACCTATTAAACGGGGATTCTGGAGGAAAAACAGAAACGTTCTTTCATTCTCTTTCAAGTCATAGTATGATGAGATCTTTAGTCTCTTCCGACTGTCGGTAAAGCACTGAAGCACTTGTACGACTGGAGTAAGAGGTTAGAGTCTCTCAAAAAATCTTTTTTTTAAAACAACATTGTTCACCAGTGTTTTCCCCCATTCCTTTTGGTCCCAATAGAGAGTATATGAAGTTACATCCCTCTAAGTTTACTGTAGGGTTTGCCTGTGAAGCTCTTAAAATGTAAAATTTTTAGAATTTTTTAGAAATTTTATATGGTTATTAATGTGTTACAACTGGTTCATATTTGTTCCTATGGTTCCCATATATTTATTTAGAATATAAAAACAAATAAGTATTAACTGTACCCTTACCCACTTATGACTTGGGGGGAAAAGCATAAAGTCATGCAAATTTGCGCTCATTCTGCGTTGTTGCTTTTTGGAAACATCATACGACAGTTATTGTATGTTCACAATAACGGCTTAAAAATTTACTAAAATGTTAAAGAAGGATACAAAAATGAATGCAGTGATAAATTAAAATCCCCGTGCAGTTTCTCTCAACACTATTAGGACAATTTCGGCACCTTCCTTGTAGTCACTGACTGCAGCGAATGTGTCGCAGTCCCTGAAGAAGAATTGTCCATGAACAAATTTATTGAACCAAATTGGAGCCTGGTTGGAAAATGATCCTCAGGCCTGGGAAAAAAATTTCAGATATAAAGAAATTAAAACTTTTATTAAGAACTAAATAGTAGTAAATGACACAGCCGAACGAGGGGTAAAACTAATGGAAGATTTCAGTCAATCGATAACCAAAAATGAAGAACAGACACAAAAATCTACTTCAGTCTGTTGAAGAAAGTAGGAAAAACTCTCCTTGCTTTAAGAAATCAGTTTTGAACGAAATTTAAAATAGCGAAAGGGATGACATGAAATTCTTTGACAGTTATTGTAATTTTTGCAAGTTATTTGGGGAATTAACTACTGTGAGTATTTAAATTTTTTTAATGTTATGTGTTAAACTGTGAAATAAAATTGTAGACTTTACCTTATCAAAGCATTCATTTTTATTTCCTTAGCTGCTAGTGTGAACATATGACGGTATTTCCAAAAAGCAACAACGCAGAACGAGAGCAAATTTTCATCAATTTATCCCCCAAGTCATAAGTGGCTAATGATATAATTAATACTTATTTGTGTTTATATTCTAAGTAAATATGTCCATAGGAACAATTATAAACCAGTTGTAGCACACTAACCATACAAAATTTCTAAAAAGTTCTAAAATTTTCACAATTTAAGAGCTTTTTTCAAATTTTAGGGCTTTACAGGCAAACCCCACTGATTACTTGGAGGGCTGAAACTACATATACTCTCTATTAGTACCAAGAGGAATGGGAAAAACCCCGGGGAGCAATGTTTTCGTCAAAAAAGGTTTTTTTAGACACTCTAGTAAGACGTTCCAATTTAGTTTTCGTGGCTGCTAGATTTGCAGCAATCAACGAAGGGTATTTTTCTTTGGTGTTACTTGTATTGTCTACATTTTAGAAACTCATATTAAAAACTAAAGCTTTAAAGTATTAATACAGATCTATCGATGTATGCAGGGACGTTTTTACCGTTAGGTTACTCCAGGCGATTGCCTAGGGGTCAGGGGCGTATTAAGCTTGTTGGGGGGCCAGGCGCTGAAGTTCTTGGGGGCCCTTCGAAAGTTCGATGCATATGTTCTTGAAAATTTTAACTTTTTGTTATGTTGATTTAAAATAAGATAATTTTCCATATTTTTAATCACAGTAACTATATTTTTGTTAATAAAATTGCTTTTTAAATGAATCTATTAATTGATTTTAATTACCTAATTAATTGATTTAATTAATATTTGTCGATAATTTATATGCTTTGTATTCAGTAATTTAAATTTATATCTGAAATTCATGTTCATAAATATTCACATGAAGTAATATCGAATAATTTTAAGGATCTATTTTATAAAAGTAAAAGTAATTCGCTTTTTCCTAAATTAATATCTCTAAGGAAAAAAACAAGCAAAACAAAAATATGACATTCACAAATATTACTTCACAAGTTGGAATTAATTCTCAAAAAAATTTAATAGTGTATTTATAATATAGTTTGAGCCTTATAGGGTAAAATAATTATTTTAAGAAAATGTTCTTAAGGAAATTATTTCTATTTTCTGTATTTATTACATGGATTATTTATTTCTACATGTGCTCAAAATACAACACCAATAAATTATTGCAGGAATATAATTAATGATATATAATTAAATCAAGCACATTGTCAGGTGAAATATCTTCTGCTAAAGTGTCACTGTTGTTGCTTGTACGATAAAATTAAATTAGATATTAGCCTACAAAATCAATTGTCATTTTCATTTACATTAAAAGAACTGGTTTATACATTTAGTTTTAAAATTTGCCTAGATATTTTTTAAATTTAATTTATATTAAATGTTGCAAAACATAATAACTAAGCAATTCTTCAGACACTATTTATGAATTAAAATCAAAGGTTCATTCTTAAATCATATTCTAGTATAATGGCACATTTTGAAAAAATTTAAATAGAAAAGTTTAAATTTAATTCCATAAATAGAAATTTAAATAACGAAATACCATTGTAAATCAAAAGTTAGAAAACTTTTCAACAGATCAGGGAAAATATATCTTTTTTTTAACTATGGAATTGAAAAATACAGAAATCCATTTCAACACCATATTTTTAAAAAATAAAAATTAGAAAACAAAATATTTTTTATAGCTGACTTTGAATTTTTTTTATTTAAAAATGTGTTGAAAATTTTAATTGAAGTACACTTTCATACGTAATTTTGAGGTGCATTGTTTATTATAGGAAATATACTTCTCATAGATTCAGCTCTTAATTTTATCAGCATTACTGAATTATTTCTATTAAATCTACGGAAATAATTCAGAAATATTTTATCACAATCAATGCCAAGATAAAAAAAAAAGAAATCGAGAATAGAACACAGATTAAAGTTTTTACTCTTTATTCTAAATAATAAAGAAATTTACTGAACTTAAGGAAATCTTTTGTTAAAAAAAATGAAAATTATTCTCTGATCTGAATTTAAATGGAAGCGCCAAGGATAATATGTTGAAATTTATTTAATAAAACTATGAATGTGGTGTTAGGTCTGAACAGATAAAAATATTTAGAATTTTTAGAAAATTTGTTATGTATTATTTCTTTTCTGGAATTGAATGAACTTATGTAATTCCCTTAAATATTTACTGTCATATATTATCCAGCTCCATAAATAAAACATATCTTATTAATTCCATTCCCCAACGTAGGAAGAATTCTTTTAAAAAAAACCACAAGCTCCCTCACAAAATCTGACTAAAGTTCTGCCTTGGTTTATGTCGTCGTCTTCCAGTTATACGAACTGCTTTGAATAGCGTCGCTTTTCAAATGTGTATTAGCTTAAAAAATTCGGTAAACTTTCCCACGTTAACGCGATCTAAATGCATTAGGATATTTAAATCTTTAGCGATATTTCTTCTCTTCAAGCACCATGATTGTTAAAAAGAAAGCGATTTTAAACGGTGATAAATATTCACAAAAAGGTATTTAACAGAAGTGTGAATGGTAAACAGAAGAACGAAATATATTGAACCCCCTAAAATAGTTTCAGACTGCAGGAAAACGGGGTTTTAATTACTGAACCATTGCTACTAATGACTAATGATATTCAATGAAGAGAACGGCAGATCAATCATTCTAATAGTTCAAACGATAGATTCCTGAGAAGTTGCTTTCTTTGTAATGATTGGGTTTCTTTCTCAAGGAATAGGGAAAGTGAATATCTGGTAATGTGTACCACTATCGGCACAATTCCAGAGAAGCGATTAGTAGCTTGAGGTACATTGATAGTTGTTGAGTATTATTATACACTGACCTCCCATGATGCTGTAAAAGTAATCAACGGCGGTTTTGCTCAGCATTTTTCTTAGGAAACCGGAAAAGAATCGTACCGGCAATAAGAGCTTTCAGTAAGTGTGGCATGTATGTGCGCAGTGCCCAACGACTATTAACGAGATTTCTTCTGTTTAGGCACTCTGATTGTGATAATAAATCTTGGACTTGCTGAGTTAAAATCGGATATGTGAACAAATTCTCAGAGGGAAATTATCTATAGTGATATTTAAAAAAACTCTTCATTTCGGGGTCCAAGGTTCGGGGCCCGAGGTGCACACCTGAAGCGCCTAGCCTTTAATACGCGCCTGCTAGGGGCGCCACAATAATGGAGCGCTTGTCCATCAAACGAAACTGCCTTTTGTTTGCCAAACTTCCGCTTTTCACAATAAATACTGAATTGTTATATCTATGTAACTATAACTGCAAATTTATCATTAAGTATGTCAATGAACTATTGATGCTTAAAATTCAAGTTCTTGAATATTTTAAAAATTATTTTACCTCTTAGTGCAATTTAAGTGATACGTTAACTTGAAAAAACAATGCGTTTTTATATCAAATGTGTTTAGGTTTGCTATGTTTGGCTATGCATGTGAATATGTAAGTATGTATTGGTACGGGTACATAAATTTTTCTTTATCTAGGAGCACCGAGTACCATTGCGCCGGTCCTGCATATATGCGTAATATTAATATGTAAGTGGCAAATAGAAGAATTAAGAAATGAAAAATAAAAGGAACGTATGTGATATATCTTTGACAGGCGCAGCTATTCAGTATTTAAATTAAGACCACTTCGATTACTGTCTTGTTTGTACAATCTGACAGCGCAATTCTAGAAAGCGCTCGGAAAATGGAAATAAAATTAATATGATTTGAATTCTTGACTATCTTTGTACCTAGAAACCATTATCTTCCATGTAGACATGAAGGATTAATGTTTTCACGAAGCTAACAAAACAAATAATATCGTAAAACAGTCTGTTTTTTGAGCGTTCAAGCAAAAATTAATGACTGATGAAACTCGTAAGACTGTACCGTTAGTTCATTTAAAATAGCCCAGATGACAAAAGACTGGAAGGATTTAACTCTCAGTAGACTGTTTGTTGTAGTTGCTTAGTAGATTGATCAGACTGACAGTTCTAAATAAAGCAATTCTGTGGAATTACTTTTCTAAGGACTTAATGTTTTTCTAAAGGCATTAAATGCAAATAAGGCTTTTTATATGTTTCAACTTAAGTTATACCCATCTGAACTTCTGTTGTATTATTACCATTGAACATAAAATGTAGGCCTTACATGTAGTTTTACAGATGTAGAAACAGATTACTGTTTCAGTTAACGGGCCTGGCGCACTGCGAGTCCGATACTGATATGGTCTTCTTACTGATATGGTGTAGAAGCTTAGAAAGGGAGCTGCGTCTTTGTGAAAACGCTTTGGCGCTAAGGCGTTGTCCTCGTCAAAATTAAGAAATCCGTTTCAAAATAGTCTTTGTGTTGCTTCAAAAGGAGACGTAAATATAACTAAGCTAAACCAGCTGAGCTGTAACGTGATAATGATATTGTCTACAGCAATGAGCAAGAAAATGTGATTATATGACAAATTTCAAAATCGACTTTACGCAAGGTTTAATAGTGCTCAAATATTGTTTTTAAAAGGCCCTTATTGAAATTTGAAAGGATTCCTGGCATACTCGCTTTAGCAGCACGGTTAATGAAAGTGGGGAATGTAGAATACTAACATGAATGGCACTAGTTCTCCCCCTCTCCCATCATTCAATTTTAGGTGTTTCTTTTTCAACAATTCACATACTACTTGTTTGTCCTGAAATTAGTGTCCCCCGATAGTTATTTTTACGCATTTTTGTTTTAACTGTGAAGAATTTTGAGTAGGGAGAGAAGGGTGATCCTGTTTAACCAGATTGAATTTCGAGCAAATGGAAAATGCATTTGAATTCTATTTTATTTGCTACAAAATGTATAAGTAACATTTGAGTGAGTCTTTACTTATGAAATTTTAATTTGTATCCTTTTTTACTGTATGTCTAAAACAGAAAGGGTATAGCCGGTTCTTGCTTCATAAAACCCATCAAAATCTCCTGTTGTGGTTCCTTCAATGCTTTTTTTGACAGTTAGCTTCTAAAATATAGAATATTAAGTTGCAATTTTAAGCGATTGTTTCACGATTTCGCTTACAATCACTCAAGAAACCTTATTTTCTCTTCAGGACTCTAATGATATTTTTTTCCCAAATATCTTTATCTAAGAATGCATATCAATATACAAAATAAATTTAGGAAGTCGTGAATACATCTATTTGAAGGCATCGTAACACCCACTCACTTAAATATGTAAAAAGTTTCAGGAAAGTAATAAAAAAGCAAGGAATGCCCAGATAGAATTAGTTAAAACCAGAAGGAAAATGAAGAAAAAAAAATGATGAGAAAACGGGAATTTAATTTCATTCATTTTGAAAGGAGAATTCAGTGCCATTCGGGTTATTTTTTTCTACAATGACGTTAAAAACCAGCTCATTATTATTTTGATGTTCATGAAAATTATAATTGTGACTTATACGACTTTTCATTGCGATATCTAAACACAATCTGAAATAACTTTAAAAAGGTCCAGGTCTCCGGAAAGGAAAATATACAAAATCAGTATTACCTCCTTGTATCAGTATTACTTTGAGTTTTTGACACTATACATTCATGAGGTATTTTCCTTTCATCTCTGATATTATTTTTTCTTATCATAATATTTTTGGAAAACTTTTTTGGAAAAATATCTTAATATATTAAAATTTTCTGTCAAACACGTTCCATTTCTACAACTATTTCAAATTTAGCTACAATGGAATACCAAAATACGACGTACAAATAATGGACTCACATACGAAACCACATAAACGGATTTAGGCTCAGCATTACCAAGTTCTCGATGTATAAAATTAAAGCTTTAAACTGGCATACTATTTCGCCAAAATAATTTAATTCTTTAGAACTCTTTTTAACATGATCTGTAAAGGGCCATTTGAACTTTGATGACATTACGAAATCAGTTCTCAAGATAAACTACAGTTTCAAATTTAGTAAATGATTCTTTCATCATTCTTTCAAAGATTCATTAATTTTTTCACACTTATTTGAGGATAAGCTGAAAAGGGCCTTAACTCCATAATGGATGAAGCTTTATATTTTTCTGAAAGCAACGCATTCACTGGTTGAAATTAAAGAGCAATAAAGTTTCTGAACGATCTTTTGAAGTCTATTGTCACTAAAATTTTTTTACCGTCTATCGTCATCGAAGAAAACAAATCTCCAGATAAATTCCATTTTCCTCGTCCCCTTTTCTTTAACTTTGTAATTTAATTCTTATTATTAACTTACGACTCTACACTTGAATTTATCAAACCGAGACTTTAAAAATTTTCTTTCGAACAATATACTGCCAATCAACTTCTTGTGGATAGGTCAGACTTAAAAATAGGCGTTTTGCTCAGCATTCATTTCCATCCTTGGTGCAACAACACTATTATTTTAACCATGAAATCAGCATACCATGCTGTAATTAAAATGTCACGCCGGTGTATGTCTATCTCCTGAGTTCCTATTTTTAGGCCGGAGTCTGCATCATAGAGACGAACTTGGCATACGCTTCAGTGATGAAGTGTGAACATCAAGCCACTAGAGCTTCCCTTTTCTTCAGAGAATAGAACAAATGAGCTCGCTTGGAATATTTTGGAATGTCGTAAACTGATTCATCTGTATCCTCAGGCATTTTGCTCAATAAAGGATAATTTATTCGAGGAAGCTGTACTTCGTTGCTTCTCCCGAAAGTTTGTCGTAATTGGGCGTCTTGAGACACCCCTCCAGCACTCATGCGCCACTGATAGCGGTGGGATGAAAGAGTTCTCTCAAGCAAATGCAAGTCTCTGCCTATCTATTCGGTTTTGTGCGGCCCTTTAATTGAAAATACCTGCCTAGGACAGACTGCCTTAAACCCAAAATGTTCTGTTTTAGATACGCATGATTTTATTGCGGGGAGGTATTTTCGCTTTGGGAATATCTGCTCGAATAGGTCCAAAATATTTTCTCAGCAAAAATGTCTTCTTGTGTGTAATCTGAAAATTTAATTTACAGGCATGATTTTTTTCGGTTCCAAGCACTAAAACTTGCACAAAATAATCGCCAATCTGTTGGCATTTTATGGTCCTGGAATTCAAAATGCCTGCCTGGGACTTATTGGTTTAAACCCAGATCTTTCTATTTTAGATATGTAAGTTTTTATTTCACATTGTAAGTGCTTTTTTCGGAGAATATTTGCTTGAATATATCTAAAATGTTTTCTATGAAAAAATGTCAGTTCCTGTGGGAGCTGAAGTTGCTTTCTTAAAAATATTTGTTTTATTATTAGTAATTTCAAATAATATTAATTACCTTTTCATTTAAATAGGACACTGGCATGCGTGCGTTTTGAAATGAAATAATTAGCGTTAATTGCAATTTCCTGAATTATCATTTTCCTGAATTTTTGAATATTTGATTCCTGAATATTTGAACGCCTTCGATTTTTGCATACGAGGATATCTTTCTACCAATTAATTGAAATTACTTCAAAAAGGAACTGCAATCAAATCCCATTTAAAGATATCCTCAATTAAATTGTTATTTTCAATTGCACAGCAGAAAATCTATTGGTTTATGTATTATTTCCCCCTCAATTTATCGACTGTTTCCCCGATTCAGAGATAACATTTCAAAATAATTCATTTATGAGCACGAGTTTACAGCAATCCATGCAGATACAACTTTGTCTTTTGTTTGTTATTTTTAAAAGTAAAACAAAAATAAACAGCCTCCCTCAAGATAAAGAATTTTGTATTCAATTCTTTAAAAAAGAGAAAGGAAAAAAATAAAAATAGTTTATATATCTATCCTTTCGTCGAAAGCGTCCAATTTTGATAGAAGGCATTCATAATAAATATTTGTTTCGTAAAAAGCGAGACTTCGTTGACATTCATTAATTATAATTTTCATTCCATCAATTTCAATTAGAACTAGAATATTTACACGAATATATTTAGAATGCATTTCTAGCACATTTTATACGAGGCAGTAAATGTTCTGTTAGTTAAAAATAGATTAGAATATCTCATTAATAACTAAACTAGTTAAAAGTATAATAATTTAATTTTCAATATACATCTTTACACTGAACGGAATGGAATGGAAGTTATTGGTTAAACATTTCAATATTACTCAAAGTGTCTGAAAAAATTCAATTTGGAAGCGAAAAATACAAATACAAGAATGGGAAAATGCAAAGAAATGAAAAGGAATAAAAATGACCAAGAATATAGTGCAATAACAGTTTTATTGATAATTCTTAGCACATTTCTTTATAACAGTCGGTTAGAGAACTGAATTATCTGAAGAAAACTAACTTCAATACAAACCTTGATTTGATATAAGCCATCATTATATTTTTCCTATATAGCTGTCTTTATCCAAGCTTCCATAGAGTTTAGAACATGATAAGATCTAAACATGATTACTTTACTTACCAACTAACTACATAATCTTGTCTAACATTATTGAACGAAACAGAGGTTCATCCTAAGCGATGTCATCAATGGAAACTCGTTTCGGCTACATAATCACTTCATATTATATAATTTGGACATAAGTGTTCCTACATTCGGTGTTTTTTCCTCGGATTGCTACTTGAATGTAGACTAGGCTAGATTAACTTCTTCTGCAATGACTGAGACCAGGACTAGATGGGCTGACCGGTAAATATGACATTAGATCTAAGGATAGGAACGCTAAATAGAATCTGTAGACATTATAAATGCAATCTTTTCAAGGGCATATAAATCTACTTTCAATGACAGTTTAAGTTGAAAATGCGTGGAAAGTTACGAGCGACCACATCACGTAACATGTATCTCTACATGTCTTTGTGTTGAAGAAACAGCTCTAGAAAATCAAATTCATTTTGCCTTAAATTTTGAGTTTCAGTCCTTTAAAACTAAATTCTATTAAGATTTATTTGTTATTTTGAAATATTATAAAATCACATTTATTATTATTTAGCCGTACCTAATCATACATTGTTTAGTTTTCACCATACCATCGAAAAGAGTTGTCGCAGACTATAGTAACAATTTTTTCCCTAATTAAATATTTGAGTAGGAGGTAGGCCATATAGAACTTAATAAATCTTATATAAAAAACATGAAAAATTATTACTGCCCAGTTTGCAAGAACTTTGCAAGACATAATAATCTATCCATATTGTCATTGAACCTTAAATACGTATACAGTGAAGCGAACTTACAGTGGAGAAATTAATTTTTAATCCGTGCTTGAAAAGATTATCATTTGGAGAATATGCCTGGGACTGTCTCGATTCTTACGTATTTTATCGTCAAAATCTTATGGAATGTCCGTCAAGGAGTTTTAAAATCATTAATAAAATATGTTAATTCCTAAAATTAACGCCCATCTTGAGCAATCAAGCAAAATTATTTTCAACTAAAACCAAATTCGAACACTGCTGAGTTACGAGGCTGGAGTCAGACAGAAATAGATTTCCAAACTTCTACATTGATTTTATATCTCTATGAAGCTGCAACCGTTTTCGAATTCTAAGTTTTCTTTTCTTGTGTGCATTATTCATTTCTTTTCCCCGTATCTGTTTTTTTTGGTACATTCTTAACCATGACATATTTAAACTGATATTTTTAATAAATGACGGTTAAAATAGGATAAAAATATCTTTATTTTTATAAAATTATTTCATTTTTTTTGTAAAATAAGAAACTGACAAAAATTTATATTTTTGATGCTCCATTTTTTAAGGACACATAATCAATGCACCAGGTGCTTTATAGATAAAAATGTAACTAGGACTTAAACCATCGTGCTATGCACCTTGCATATTTAATAGAGACAGGTGAATGCAACGAATTTCCACTTGCGGAATCTTCTAGGACAAGCCTATGTTAAGTTCAGCTGTGAACACAAAAATGTTACGTGCAACGCATACGTATTCATCCTCCTTTCATCGCTTCGTGTAGAAAAACCTTTTGGTGTTAATGCCTCTTCTGTGGATAAAGCAATTAGCTAAGATTTTATTTATGAAACGATATAATCAAATAGAATTATTTTATTAAAAAAATGTTAAATCCTGCGTCAGTGACATTAAGTTATTTACTACAAGCAATTCAGTTTAAATATCTAATACAAAATTTTTCGTTTAAAAAATAACCGAAATAAACATAAAATAAAACTCAATTTCTATTTTAGACTCAGCTTTAAATCCAACATAAAATCTCAAAATGAACCTGCATTTTTTCGATGAATGTAATTATAATTAAATGTTAAAGCCATAGTTTAAAAATTAAAATTCTCTGAAGTGAAGTATTAATCAATCTGTAGTTGTATTCTCAAATATTCTAGATATCATTTTTGAAAATTTATATAGGAAGTTTCTTCAGTCATTGATGATTATAAAGAACTTACATTTGAAAACTACGGTTTGGATTACTTTTCTTCTATCCTTTCTCAATTGTTCGTAGTATATCCGATATAATATAAAAGTGTACGAATACTTTCTACAAGTCGTTTTGGAGATTAGGTCTATCAGTTCCTGATGTTTCACCTTGCAAAATTTTAACTGGTTATAGATTCATACTTTGAATTCCGAGAGGAATATTATTTTAAATAAGCTAACTAAAAAAAAAGAGACGTGACTTAAGAAAGTCCAAAGTCCTTTACCCTACCCCCCCCCAAAAAAAAAACTCGGCATATTATTTTAGAGGTCGACTACCTATGTTGATAAAAGTTGTAGTTTTCTTGGCTTCTGTGAGGGAAAGGGAAATCTACGATTTTACTTTGTTAATACTTCTAAGAGCTTCAGAAAGTCTAAGAACTGTAAAAAATTCTATCAAATTCGAAGCATTTCTTTCAGCTTCTAAGAGCTGAAAGAAATACTTTGTTCTGAAAAGCAGTTTTACTTACTGGAAAAAGACTTAGACTTTTTCAAATCTAACAAGCAGAAAATGTTTGTTAAAAGTTTAACCATTTATTTTACGGACTATTGTTTTTTCCAGGTTAAAATGCAAATTCATATAGAACATGAAACTTAGCTATAAATATCACGTTTTTATGTAAAATACCTTATCATTATTATTAAAAGAAGTTTTACACTTATTTTACTATATTTCAAATTAGTTATTTCTCCGTAATCCACACCAAATAAGATATCGATAGTAAAATTTGCCTCTAAATGAGGTAGAAATCATTACTAGGTATTGATTTCCATTTTGTTGATTAAACAGCATCGCATTATTAGTACTATAAAGTATTTTTTTTTCTAAATATTAGTGATGATTTAATACTGATGCACATTTTTTCAATAAGTGACCAAAGTTCGTTAAAACTATTTACACTTTAAGTTATATAACTAAAGAAAATAAAACTTTACTTATTGCCATTAGAAATGACAAATTTCTTTTTATCTAATCGGGAAATTTTGAATTTATTCATAATAAAGGGCAAGTCTATTCAAAATATAGATTGAATTGTCCCTTTAAACCCATTCTCCGCAGTTTTTTAAACTTGTGCACAAATCTTGCTGAATCTAATTCTACTTTTATGTGTACGTATTTCCTCAAATCATTAACTTTTCAAACCAATATAATCTCCTTTCATTAAAATAACTTATAAAAAGTTAAAACGGCCCATAAATATAGCTGAACTGAGTTGTTGCTATAACTATGTCCCATTCTGTAGATTTATCCAGTATATTTGCATATGGTGCGCTATTCCCTCATATTACAGAATTCCTATGCTCTCCTATCCATAACGACGCTTGCTTTAGCGCACCAAATAAAACAACGAACGACCACCAATTGTCAAGTTAATTTGATCAAGCTGTTCAAACTCTTAATTCTTGTAGGGAGATAATATGCCTCGCTTTATGTGTTGAAGAACAATAACATAAAAAGAGGAGACACCCACTTTATGAGTCGTTTGTCGAATCTTCTCACGTTCCACGCTCGCCGTATTATTTCCAAAAAAAAAAAAGAATTAAAAAATGTATTCTTTGTAGTAAGAAAAAAAGCTCCTAATAACTCCTATTGTGTTTGTTTTTATGCTTAGGTACCAGCCCAGGTAAATTCTGTGCATTTAGTGAGCCTATTAAACATTAGTATTCAGTTCCACGGCCCATCAGGTGAAATATAGAAAGACGAGGGGGTCTGCGTGTAATAGGCTATTCGCGTGCCGTAGCACCACTAATGGAACTGCAGAAAATCCTCAAACATTTTTTAAAAATTATAAAGATAACGTGTGGCTGAAAACCCTTATTAAAATGTAGTGAGTGGATACAAGCCTTCTTCGGCGCAAAATTTCTTCTATCTATGCTATTGATTAGATCGTTAGGTGTAGGGTGAAATAATGATTTTTTTTATCATCTTGTTCTTCTTCCATATTTTCTTTTATAGTATTTTTTGCGACGAAGGGAGAGCCGACGCGTGCCAGGCACTTGCTTATTAACCTCTTAACTGAAGAGTTAGGGTGCTAATGCGATGAGAAATTATTTTTTGTCCGTGTGATCCAGTGCGTCAGATCTCAGGTGGGGAAAATTTTTAGTGAAACGAACGAACTTTTCTTGTAGGAAAGACATTTCTGGCTTATTAATAGATTTTTTTAAATATTTCTTTTTAGTGAGTGATGAATGAGAATTTGTATGTGAGCGCGTGTTTTAAACTTTTTCCGTGATTGAACTTTAATTGAATCGAGACGGACTTAGAAATATGAGATAATTTTAAACAATAGCTCCGAAAATAGTTGCCAATTTTTATTCGGCAAAATGCATTTTAAAAAAGTGAGAAGAGGAGTATAAGGAATATTGTGAATGAATGTAGAAAAAAAAAGACACGAGTGAAAAACAAAGTTCCATTCAAGAACAAAAGTGGACAGAAATTGTAATAATAAGCTGTAAGATTAATAATTCTTTTTAAATATAAGAATTAAAAAAATGGATCGAGGGAGAAATCCATTAATATAATTGTACCAATGTATTAAGTAAATGCGAATTTTTAAATCAAATTTCTTAGAATTTAAAAAGATACGACTAAAAATTAATTTTAATTAGTAGAATTAAATTGTACAATATCTTGTTTAAGTACATATCTAATCATCTAGAATAATACATAAACATTTTCAGTTCCTGAAAATGAGTCGTCAATGGGAAAATAGTTTTGTTATGTTTGTATTAAGGTTAAAAATCATGGAAAAGATTTTCGCTTCTCCTTTACTATGGTACCACTGGAGACCGGATTGAAAGCATCTAAATTCTGTCTTTCAGAAGGAAGCACGAATCCTCTCCTTCAATCTTTTCGTATATGATAATTCTTATAGCCTCGCAAATATACAGCTTGGTTTCTTCGAAGCCTTTCGCTAGCTTTTCCTCTCATTCGACTGTTGCTTTGTTATTTCAGAAGGTTTACTTGGGAAAATATTATAATTCTAGAGCGGGAGTGGCGTTAGAATATGCCCGATGGGGTTCTCTTCTAACGGGGGCCCGACAGGGAGACAGTTTCATTACACTAGGGGTAATGAAATTGGTCTCAAATTTCCGCCAGATCTTTATTTATCTACTAGTTCAATACCCCGTTGCGTAAAAGGGATACAAAAAATTTCCCCGACGAGGGGGCACAATATTCCGGACAGGGGCTCTGGCCCCCCGGTCCCCCACTGGTGCCTCCCCTGTATCCAGAGGCGATTCCACATTTAGAATATAAAGTGATGATACATAGTGTTGCAGACGCGTTTCAGTGAATCTCAAACTTACGAAATACTTTTTTTTTCACGAAATAATTGGTGATGCTAAAAAGTATATTACAAAAGTAATGCTAGTTTTCATTCTATTTCATAAATTGTAAATGCAAATTTTTCCTTTTTTATAAAGTAAATCGCTAGCCTATTTTTTCTCCGATTTTCGTCCGCTAATGACAGAACACAGTTTGTGGAGAGGAAAGTCACAGGTAAAACGATACGACAACGCTAATTATACAGATTCCACGTTTGTAAAAATGCTTTTGACAATTTTTATTAAGCGTCTCTTTTCTATTAATTGTAGGGAGAACTGATAGCAAAAACCAGCCATGCCGGCCTACATGAAATTCTGGAATTTCTTAAATGCAAATAAATGCGATTTATTTTCCAGAGAGATAACACATATATGCGTCGAACTTAGAGCACTAATTCGAAATATTTGATTATGAGGTGAAATGCTCAGTCATTTCAAAATTCACGACAGAATTTGCTTTGATTTCGAGTTTGACTTCATTGACGTTAGCTTTAATGTAGTGAATACATATATTTCAGAAGAAACTGCAGTTCTCTTTATGTTTTTCATTTCCAACGGATAAAGAGAAAGCAATTCTTCAAGCAGAGTGTCAATTTAGAATATCAAGTGAAGATAGTTGATTGAAATTGAATTTTTAAAATATCTATTATAATATTTCAATTAATGAACTATTCTGGTACAGAAAATTTCGTAGATCGCAAAAACATAAGTTCTATTTTTTCTTATGAAAAAACATAGAACTCTGTAGAATGCGCCAGAAAAGCAGAATAAATTACAGTGAAGAACCAATGAACTGGAGCGATAGGAAACGGTTGAGTATTTGTTATAATAACTAGCCTTTACTTTCAATCATATCATTTGCAGATAAGCAGAAAGCGAAATGCTTTGGACCTTTTTGTTTTCATTTGTGACATTTAAATTCAAGAATGTTACTCTTTCTGGAAATCTAATGGGTAACTATAGATTGTTAAGCATATATCTCCCGTAGGAAATGGAAAAACGCAAATCGCTTTTCCAAAATGTCATGATTAATAACACGGTCCCATTTGCACAGGAAATAAGAAAAAGAAGTAGCAAAACGTTTTTACTTTTGCAGTTTAAAGGCAAAAACGAAAAAGAAAAGCGCTTTAGAAGCAGAACGGATGTTCCGTTTATTCTCTCTGAGAAGAAAGCTTAAGAGCTAGTTGAAAGAGGGGTACTAATTACCAGTGCAGGGGTTAGGGCAGGCGAGGAAGGGGGCAAAGACACAGAAGTCGTACGGAAGATGCAAATTTTCTTGGGGACTTTGGAAATGCGTGGAGCGTCGGTCATTTGCTTCGCATTTAAATGCAAATGAAGCCAGAAAACTCTTTCGTACACTTATTAACTGACTTGCTCGTAAATTATGTTTCAAGTTATGGGTGTGTTCCCCAAATGACACGAGTTCTCCGCTTAAGTTCCCTCAGTTGGGAATCGCGAAATAACTACTCGCCGTATATTAACCGTTACGTATAATGATGTCCAGTGCTGATGAAAAATCTGCACGGAACAAACAAAAATTGGAATCCCACATTTGAATTTCGCTTGCCCTCAAACTGAGGAGTCCTTTTTATTTATTTTTTTTTGTTCCTCCTGAAGTCTTATTTGACTTAAGCACCCAAACTTGTACGTCAGAAAAGATTACGAGGAGGATTGTTTGCTGTCTCCATGGATGGACATTTTTTTATGAAGTAAAACATACGATTTATATTGTTTCTCATTAATTGTGCTAATTTACAGTTTGTGCGTTTCTCTTTAACTAAGGGGTCCTTTTATTATTTTTTTTATTTGACTTAAGCACCCAAACTCATACGCCAGAAAAGATTACTAGGAGGACCGTTTGTTATCTCAATAGGTGGCACATTTTTAACGAAGTAAAATATAAGATTTATATTGTTTCTAATTAATGATATCAAATTTACAGCTTGTGCGTTTCTTTTCAACTAAGGAATCCTTTTTATTTATTTTTATTCCTTCTGAAGTCTTATTTGATTTAAGCCCCTAAACTTATACGGCTGAAAATATTACTAGGAGGACTGTTTGTTGTCTCCATGGGTGGAAATGTTTTAATGAATATTGAAGGAATTTTTAAGAAGATTGAAGAAAATTAAGAAATTTTTATTTAAGAACATGCGATTTATATTGTATCATATTTATGATATAAAATTTACAGTTTGTGCGTTTCTTTTCAATTAAGGAGCCCTTTTTATTTATTTATTTTTATTCCTCCTGAAGTGTTATTTGATTTAAGCCTCCAAACTCGTACGTCAGTCAAGATTACTAGGAGGATTGTTTGCTGTCTCCATGGGTGGAAAATTTTTAATGAATCAAAACATACGATTTATGTTGTTTATATTTAATGTTGCAAATTTACAGTTTATGGGTTTCTTTCCACTTATAAAACATATATATTCTACTCACTTTTTCGGATTCATCAGATTTATTTGTATGTGTAAAGCATTCTTCTTACAATATCTCTGGTTTTTAGAGAATTTTTAATGGATATTATCATGCAAAATCTTTTTAAATAAAATTTTGCGTATTCGGGTTTTTTTTTTTAAATTTTTCATTTGTAGTATTTGAAATTCAAATTCAAATGCTGAATTAACCTGTTTTAATATTGCAGTGTTTGGATAAAACAGTGTTTAAAAAGCCTTCCAGAAAAATTTCCGAAGTTGCATTTTCTTGGAAATGATTAAATCAGTTTTAGTTGTACGATATATTGTAGTTGGTTCAATTTTGCAAACTACATGCACTTAGGTACAGTTTACAATAGTGAACTCGAAATCCAAAATATAATATGACAGATTGAGCAACTGCGCCCAATTGTTCATGATCGCTAAAAGATTTCTATACTCTTTATTGTTTGTTAGTGTATGTACTAGATGTGCACTGTAAAAAATATCCGTTTTTTTCCCGGACTTTTTCCGTATATTTGACGGTTTAAAGCTGTTTTGTTGACAAAACGGTTTTTCACCGTTTTCCGCTCCAGCCATAAACGGTTTAAAACCGTCAGTTCAAATTCTATTTTTCGTCATACGGTATTGCTTTTCGTATGATAACTTTCCCTTTTCTTAAATGTAATTTTATTGAATTCATTTCATGTTTTTAATAGGGTTCCATCTCCGCTATTGTTTACACATGTTGCAGTAACCTGTTGTCACTCATGAAAGCTAACCTTAAAACACGTGTTCTGGCAATAGTTGATTTTTACACCACTAGGTGGCGCCACTAGAGCTATAGTGACTTTAAAACTCAAATAGATTATTTTTACTTCATTTTATGAAGTCTCCGGTGTTCTAGTGGTTAGAGCGACTGCCTTTTATTTCTATGAACGCGGCTTCGATTCCCGGCTCGGAGGAGTTAGAAGTTTTGTCACCATCTTGCATCGAAATCGTCCAAGTAAGTTCAATTAAGAATTATATTAATTAAACTAATTGAAATAAATAAATAAGCCTTGATTAATTGATAATGCACATCAGCACATTTCAACTCAACTCGAACAGAAGGAGAAAAACAACTCAACTCAGTCGATGACGTCACTTACTTCGATGACTTAATTTTTACGGAGAAAACTTAATTTCATACGGTAAAAAACCGTTGTGCCTACGGATTTACTTCGTAACTTTTACGGTTTTGCACAACCAACCCAGCTGCCAGTTTAAAACCGTAAATTTTACGGGATTTTTTTTACAGTGTAGATTGCTTAGTATCTCTAAAAATACTTTGCTTTAGAAATTATTTTTTGTATAATCCTTGTACTGCGATGAGTGTTATATGCATCTGGAATAAGAAGCTTTTCTTGAGCGCATGTAAGCTCCATACAACAACCATCAGACTCTCTAGATTCTGGTGTTCATTTCATAATACATTTGTAATTTATGCATCCTTTTCAGGACGTCCTTGACTATCATTACAATGGTCATATCTAGAATTCAGTTAAAGCTATTTTTAAACCGAAGAGCCAACATATAAAAAACCTTACAGAAACGTAAATTTTTGTAAAAATACTATTATTTTGGCTATAAAAATCTTAGCACTGAAACCTTTTTTTTCACCTTTCTTACCTTTGGTCAAATTTTCATTTATGCTTTGATGAATCATTTATTTTCATGCCACTTAAAAAATTACTAACAGCCATTTACGGCTGCTATCTTCAAAAAATTCGGTTACTTTTTATTTTAATGCTTCAAATCTGTTTTGTAAAACAAACAAAACGTTCCACAAAAGAAAAACATTATCGTCGATACAAGAAAATGAAAGTTATCGATTTATAAGCATTAAAGCTGTCACAACAAGCTTCTTAATGTTTCCTTTACCATCGAGATTATGTTTACATTGACTCACAAACCGATTACTTGCTGAGCCGAAGGATTAGTAACAACTACACTAATTCCTACAAAAGGAATCCGTTTTCAGTATGCTCTATTGCTGTGAAAACAGATGTACGAAACAGTCATTCCAGAGATTTCGGATTGCGGTATTTTCCATGTAATCTACCCAAACCCAAAAGCTCCAAACATGTAAGAAATAAAAAAAATAAAAAGAAAGCCAAAGAAGAAATGTCCGTACGACTGGGAACAGGAAGAAATGCTGGAAATTGACGATGCGTGCGTTAAGGGAGTTGGAGCGTAATCTTTATAGTTGGTATATTTTACGTTTCTACGGTGTCCTCCAACTCCCTGATCGATGACAGGAAAGTAAAATGGAGAAGAAAAGATTTCTAGAAGAGGATTTTAGAGAGCAGAGGCTCTCGGTGTATTGGATTGCGCACTTTTTTTCTCCCGCAAAGCTCTGTGCGTGAATATACGTTAACGGTAGGAATGTGATGACTGGGTAAATGCGGTGAATTTGTTTATTTTTAAAAAATGATGATGACAGGAAACCATAGTTAATGCGCAATTCTAGATTATTTTTTAAAAACTCTGAAACAGTTGGTATTCAAGATCTTGCGTTGAAGGAGTTCAGGAATCATTGATATGAACGGTTTATTTTATCTTTCTACCGTGTTCTCTAAATTTCTAACCGATGCAATGACAGGAAAGTGAAAAGAAGAGGGGAAGATTTCTAGAAGAGGATTTTAGCGATCAGAAGCTCTTGGTGTATATGATAGCATAATTTTTTCTCCCATAAAGCTCTGAACGTGAATACACGTTAACGGTAGGGTTGTGAAGACGGCAAATGTGGTGTATTCGTTTATTTCCTTAAATTGGTGCTGACTGGAGATCACAAGTAATGCGTAATTCTAGATTATTTTCTTAAACTTTGAAACATTTGTTATTCAAGCGCCTACGTTGAAAGAGTTGAGGAACGATCGATATGGACGGTATATTTTATCTTTCTACTGTGTTTTGTAACTTCCTAACTAGTGACAGGAAAGTGAAATGAAGGAGGAAGGATTTCTAGAAAAGAATTTTATAGAGCAGAAGCTCTCGGCATATAGTACCTCATGGTTTTCTTTCCATAAATCAATGAACCTGAATTTTGGATATTTTCTAAATATATGGTAAATATGGTGGTTTCCACGCCATTACTTTCTAAATATAACGACGTCGGCAGAAAAGCACAACTCGGTTTCTAGAAATGTTTTTACTAAAGTAATTGCCTTTTGAGCGCTTGCATTTGATATTTTTAGAGCCAAATCTCTGTAAACTATACATTTTATCATCCTACGGTTTCTTCCAAATCCATGATCGATGACAGGAAAATAAAATTCAGAAGAGAAGGCTTTCTAGATGAGGACATTTGCTCTCACCGTTCAACGTATTGAATCAAAATAGATTTCGCTCCTACCAAACTAATCCACAAAGACTTATTTTGTAACGATACCATGAAAATGGTAATTACTCTGTAAAAATTGCGATGTTGATAAGAAAGCATACAAAATGCCGATTTTAGAATTGTTTGTTTTCAATAAAATTCGGTATATTGGATCATTATATATATATATATATATATTTACATAAAGAGATTTTTTTACATAAAGAGAGAGAGAGAGAAAAGATTGCATGGCGAATTTTGAATATTTTGTGAAGATATGGCAATTTCGCTTATTTTCTAAAAGTTGTGATGTCGATGGGAAAGTTTAGACTATGAGTTTTTTTCTTTTTTTAACACTAAAATTGTTGTTTTTCCAAGTAAGAAACTTTTTGGTGAAGTTATGGTTGATTATATAGTCATCTAAAGTTTCAACAGATAAATGTGTTTGTGAAGCGGTTCATGAATCTTATAATTTAAAAGGGTAAAAAATGACACTGAAAAAAAGTACTTCGTGATGCTGCTGCGAATATACGGATTTGTTTATTTTCCAGAAACTGTTATACATGCACAGGAAAGTATAGGCATTGTACATTTTAAATGTGTTTGTTGATGTTATAAAATGTATTACACATATTAGAGAGAGAAACTTTAATTGCAAAATGAGTTAAGATAGAGCAAAATTCTTCTATTTCTGTGTTTTCGGTTGTACTAAAACGAAGTTAAAGCTCATTCCTAAATCAGAAAATCAAAACAAATACCAAAATATCAAATAACAAGATATATAATATATAATTTGGCTATACATAAACACTATTTATATGAGTACGTACATAATTAGCTAAAATTATCTAAATTTTCTGATATCTGAGACATATTTTAAAATCTTGTTGAAATTTGGTGACTTGATGAAAGTTTGTAACAATAGCTGAAATAAAGTAGTGAAATTTAGTAGCTAGTTTAAAAAGTAGCGTATTTTTTATTAATTTATTATTTGAAGAGTAAGAAATTTATTCATGAATTTTATTTTCACTTTCAGATGTAAATGGAGTCGGATATAATATATATACATTATTTTGATGTAGTTTATTATGATCTGATACTGGCAAAAAAATAATAAAGAGCAGCAATGGTTATCATTGAGGTAAAATCTCATTTTCACTTTCGTTCGGCGCCGCCCGATAAAGCAAAGCTCTCTTAGAGCAGCCGCCCATGGAAGAGAAACATGAATTGCAACGCCGACTTGAACGTGTTAAAGAAGAGTTTTTCTGACATTAACTGAACAAACTTTTTCATTACTTCGAAAATGCTTTTGATTTATCGAAGATTGAGCACAGGTGAGGTTTCAAGTTATTCAAATGGAAAATCGACAAATTTTCAAACAACCAACCTCTTTTAGTGGACTAGATACAATATCATATAGTGATTATTTAAGAAGCGCAGTGACTCGATTGAGGCATTCTATATGTTGCAAATTTATTTTACCCCCCCCCGCCCCCCCGGGGGGGGGGGGCCCGATACCCCACGTCACGTAAAATGTGAAAAATACTGACTTCCCTTTCATTGAAATGAGTCATGTCCATGCTACCTGCCTTTGAGGTCATATTCAACAGATGGAACGTGTTTAAAGAAAATTTCTTTTATTTTTTATTGGAATTCACCATAAGGGATGTGAAACACACTCTTGCGCGTCGTCGCATCAGGATTCTTTGATCAATTGAATGATTATATTATGGACAGGAAAATAATGTTGTATCGCTATTTAAGTTTTAGTGAGGAAACAAGTGGATAAAAGAACATTCTATATTTCTAAAATGGGGATTTTTGCGGGTTCAAGACTTTTAAACCGGATATAGTTCAAGAGAAAATGTCAAGACATTGATGCAAAAGGTATATTATTCTGAGCGTAATGTAACTGTAGTCAGCTGGTATATGTGTTATCAGCTTTCACAAAAACAATTGGCGGAAAAGCTTAAAATTTCAGAAATTATTGTGAAAAATAAAAGGGTATTAAGCCCTAAATTTATTAGGTCAAAAGATAAAGTCCATCAGAATTCTTATTTGGTTTTCTGAAAAAAACTAGTTTCCTGTGTACCTAAGAAAATTAGAAGCAGTATTTTCCTTTCCAAATTGTATAAAATTTCCAATTGTATCCAAATTGTAGATTATTATATTGATGATTCTTTACTATAAAAAATGTTTCAAACACGTATGTAAGAAATACATTTTTCTTATATCTTCACAATGCACTAACTAATATAATTTTTTTTTTACTAAATTTTTCGTCTAAAAATTTGTTCGCGTATAACTAAAACTGTTTGCATGAATCATTTGGAACAGAGATATCATGAAAATGGTGCTAGTTTTGCTTAAATAGCGAAATAATGAATTGGAGTGTCGCACACCCCCTTGAGCGTCTTCGCGTTACTCTTCGTAGCGCGAGTCCTCGCGGGTTCAAATTATAAAAAGGGTTGTAATAAAAATACGTATGAAAGCTTTATATTACATGCTTGTTTCTATGTATAATTCCTGTTAAGATCTTGCTAATCAACGATAGCAGTTTTGAAGGGAGAAAAACGCTTTCATTAACTATCGCGCTTGGTTAAATTCGTTGCTTAGTTTCGATTTTTCCTACCCCTTTCGAAGACTTTCTTAAACTGCTGAGGTTCAGCTTAAAGTACCATCTATATGACTGTTGGAAGCCTTGCCTATTCCTGAAATTGCGAAAAGAATTACAGTTAAATTAATAATTACCGAATAAAAAACGTTGCTGTATAACAAGGTTTTCTGAACCATCCGATCCCGAAGTCGGCTTCGGGACGGAGGATTCCAGATTTCTAACCCAATTCCACTAAAGATCCGCCTTGTGTGTGGGCCCGGTGCGCATTAAATTTGACTACGAGAGTCGAAAGCCTACTCTCTGTTGTGGCGTGGGAGTTTGGAGAGAAGCTGCCAGATCAGGTGTAGTCCTCGGCATCTCAATGCGGTTCAAATTTACCAAGTTCGTCCCAAAATAGCCCTAGTGTTGCTTCAAAACGGGACGTTAATATAACCAACCAACTAAACCGACCACAGGAGGGATCATGCAGATAAATATTGGGATAGTGAAAACTGTCATAGGCTGTTCCTTTCAGATTCTTCAGCATTTCAAAGGAAAAATATTAAAGAAAATCCGTTTTACTGTCATTAAAATTTGCTTAATAAGATATTTTTAATTGAATTTTAAAGCTTCATTTTCTTATTCAAGTTCCACCCTTAGGGCCATGTCAATTTTTTTCTTCTTTTCTGATAGAAATGGGATCTCGAAATCTTTTTTCACCCGTAAAAAAATTGCCAGTTTAATAACAATGTTGATGGAGAAATAATTTATTTCTTAGATGCAGGAATGGGCACAGCAACAGCATGCAGGAAATGGAGCTGACGTATTTCAGTGTGTAAGTCGTGAAAGTGAATGTAACTTTATGCAGTATCTAGTGCATTTATATAATATGTAATCAGTAATCAATTGTACTTCAAAGCACTTTGATTCCTTTTTATCACTAGAAAAGATAACTTTTTCGATTCTCTGAAGCCGAAGGACCGGATGCTTTGCTTGACATGATTCATTTTATTTTGAATGTAAAGGAGTAGTGTGTGGAAACCACAGCGCTGTAGTCCTAATATTTTGAAGATTTGTTTTGTATCAAATCTTGTGATTCATTTCTGACTCAATAGAGAATGCATCTGAAGGCATGTGGAAGAAATAAGAGAGAAAATGTTTACCTCGAATTCACTAGAAAAATCAACAATGCGCACTTAAATTGTTAAGGAACCATGCGCTTATACAAACAGAAGCCTTTTACTTTAAAAAATAGTCATACACCATTAGGAAAATTAAAACTTAAAAAAATGGATATATTGGAAAGCATTTTCAGGAGTTAATAAATAAATGAAATATCTTCAGCAACGAGTCGAAGACAAAAACTTATTCGAAGCACTCTATGAAAATTATTGTTATTGCCTGGAAATTTGTTGAATTACAAGAAATTGTAGTAAGTTTGGACACACTGCGGATATTTTCCTAGATTTATGGAATATATTTATTCATTGATTTCTTTTTGTACTATCTTGACAATTATTCCACAAAGGCCTTTCTTGTGACAAAGGTCTTTTTGTTTTAATTCTAGTTCCAAAAAGGAATGAGGTTTAATTAGACTGCTGATATTTCTTATAATTTTGTTGAGTAAACTGGCAATTATTAAAGTTAGAAAACAGTTTCGAAGCAATGAACTGATCAAGCAAAATTCTTCACTTGTGATATGAATATGTTATGTAACATTCCTACAATAAAAGTACTTTTGAAAGTCGTATTTTTCTTTAATAGACTCGAATGAAAAGCTTCATAAAATGACCACTGTGATATCCATTAATAAAATCTCTTCTCTCAAACGAAGAATAAAATGAACTGAAAGTGAGAACGATTTTTGAAAAATATAAACGTGTACGTGTATAATAAGTAGCTACAGTTTCATATATTACGAGTTGAATCATTTTTTTCAGAATAAAAACACTTTATTAATGATTTTTTCAATTTATTTAATCGCAATGGTACGATATTTTCGTTTAACTACTACAATTATCGGAAGTAAATCCTTTACTCTTAGCATGTGATAAATAATTTCATCTAAAAATGAAGAAATTCCCCGTGTCACGTATGTAGTAAGATGCATGTAAACGAGAGAAATAAGAATTTTAGAGCAAATAAATAAAATGAAGCACCTGAAAGAAAATTAAGAAATTAAACCAAACTGCGCATCGAGAGAAGAGCGGTTTTCAACTCAGTCAGCTTTTTGCGGTTCTTTTTTTCAATCCCTTCCTAACTATCCATTCTCTCCTCAGGGGTGTGCAAAACACGGATCCGGTCCTCTTTGTAGGGGTCGAGCACCCTCTGGTGGTAGAAACAGAAAATAAACTCTTCGGGGTGAAAGAAAAAACAATCAAAAAGACAGCCAGATCAAGCGAAATGTGTCCTGTTCTGAATATGATTTGGTGTTCGCGAGTCCGATTATGAGGCATTGGAGTGTGGCGGGGGGACTCATATTTCCGGCTCTCCATCTGGCCCATCAAATAGGCAGCTGGAGTGTCGGCAATTAAGGAAAATAGAAGATAAACGTTAAAAGCTATTTGTGCCGTAATAATTACCCAAACGCGATTCACTAATTACAGCTATTGCTTGGAATTACGCCGATCAGTTGAAAGGGGAACTTGTCCATAGTTTTTCTTAATGTCTGTTTCTTGCTTTGCTCAATTTTCACTTGATAGCAACAATAGACGGTTTCCTTTGTCGGAATTCGAGATCGTATCAGATATTGATATAGAGATGTACTGAAGAATGTATTCATGCGAAAGTGTATTTAACGCAAAATCTTGAGGACTTATCTTCGTGGTAGCCTGAGATTTTCCAGTAAGCTAAATGGAGTGTTGAATACAATGCAGTTGTCCTGCGATTATATAAGCTTAACGAATGAATGTTTTATTCATGGAGAAAACACATAATGAAAATTACCAAGTTCCATTATTTATAAATATTTCGTCAAGATTTCTACTTAATGATTGTGTTCTAGAATGAATAAATTCAAAATCCTCTGTAATACTTATTTTTACGATTTGTTTAATAACTCTTATCATGTCATATTTAAATTTTTAACCTTGTGGAAATCAGTGAAAAAAACATAACAATATCTGAAATCTGTAAATTGAGGGCATATAAATGACTGAGATAGATATTAAAATTAAAATGTCTTTTCTTTATTGAATTAAAACGCAGCAACCAAAATTAAAAAAGATAGTATATTTTAATTATTCTTCAAAGAGATATAATTCGTTACTGTTATAATGAATTTGTAATTTTAAAGATTACGAGAAATAGAAAAATTAAAAGTTCTTGCCAAGGAGTGAATAAAACGAGAAAGGGCAAACGAAGGAACATGGTCTGCAAAGACATTTTGTGTGCAGCATATTCTCAAAAATATACTGCACACAAAATGTCATCAAAAATGCTTGTATAATAGGTAAATAAAAAACCTCCTGCTGAGTGGAGAAATTTGAAAAAAGAAAAGCATCGTTGAGGCATTAAAGATTCCAAAGGAAACTTTTGAATATTAGGAAAATTTTAATCGAAATTATTGTTCAGATTTCACAACACAAAATTTAAATTTTGAATACACAGAAAGAAAAGAAATTATGTTGATGTGATGTGATCGTCAGCCTATTCTATTGTATGATATTATATTTTAAAAATCTGCAAAGAAATCTTCAAAATTACAATTAAACTAAAGAAACTTATTTTTAAACTTTTTTAATATTGAGTTATTATAGCACATGAATGAATCTATTATAGCATCAGTGCCAATTTTTTATTGTATTATTTTTTATGGCCAACTTTTACAGAGTGGCAAATGTCTAAGTCAGATTTTTAATAGTGAACTTATATGAAATGCATTTTTTGAATTGTAGCAATAGCTGAAAACTATGAGTCATTGGAAAAAAAAATTGTTTTCTTCTATATTCTACGACTATTAATTTAAACTTACTGTGAAGTAAAAAAATGTCACCGAAATTTTCTATAGTGTATTTCCCTGTATATATATAATTTTGTAGCTTTTTCTCTGCATGTAACCTCATTATTTTTCAACAATACAGTCATTGGGAATAAAATATGACAGGTGATGTGAGTCAAATCCACCGCGTCAATGTATTTAATGGAACTCCTTCGCTTCTTGCCTTTGCTGCTTGTAGTATTATATTACAGTATAACAGGAGACAACGCGCAGTTAGATATCACGCACAGTGAAGTTTACCCCGTAACTGTTGAGTCACATGAATTCACACCATTACAATTAGAGAAAGCTTGAAGAATTTAGAATGCAAACAAAAAAGTAAACGAAAGAAATCTGAAGCAGTCATATAACATAACTGTTGTGTTTAAGATAAAAAAATAAAGAATGGCTATCCATTTCTACTAAGAAATTAAGACGGCTCTTTCAGGATAATATCTAAAGAAACCATTAATTATACCGTCAAAATAATTTTTTTCTGGCCTTTCATATAATATGATCAAAATAAAAGTTTCCAGGAAACAGTGGATGAAATAAAGATTTTCTTGATTCTACATTGTGTACAGTAACAACTGGGAAATTTCTAATCTTTAGAGATACAGAAAAAGAAACTAAAAGAAGAATCCTTGAATTGTATATCAAGGCAAAGATTTAGTATAAAGAAAAACTTGTTATACACTGTTATCTTGAGCAGTAGTACCACTGAACTCAGAAAGTAGCACTGCTTACAGGTTTTGACTATTGATGAATAGTGAAGCGAGTTTCTTTTAGAGGAGATATTTCACAGTTCATTTTCAAGAAAAGAACTCTCAAATATCAATGCATCATCATTTAATTATGATTAAAATTAGTAAATAAAATATTTCATTGCTTGAAATTCCCCCTGGTTACTAGTAATTATTTTTAAATGTTACAAAACTTACAGAGATTTATTAATTTTTCTTGCAACTCAAATCTGTCCGCCTCTGACATAAGTTTCGCTATTAAGACTCAGTTTATAGTTTTTAGGATGACAAGCTGTGCTTAAGAAGCAAGTAATAATTTACCATAACACCAATTCTTTGTTAGATGAAGTTCAGTATGTTTAGTTGCATGCAACCCCTTCCCCCCCAAAAAAAATAATGATAAACTAATGATTGGGGAAGAAAAATAATATTTAATCATTTAAAAATGTGAGTTTGTTGTTTAAAAAAATTTACTACAATCACAGATATATCTTGGAAGGCAAATAGGTAATCATGAGGCATTTCGGTATAGCAATTATAAAACTATTCGCGATTCGTATGAGCACTAATTACATTGGAGAGGTGCTATAACATATATGAAGCGGAGACTGTTGTATATTATTAATAGATGTCTTCAACGTATTCTTATCTTTACTGAAATTGAGTAAATTTATCAAAATTTTTCGAAAGGAACTTTTGATTTTCAATGATTAGTTTTCTTTACGGTGCAGATACTGTACCAGTAGACATTTTTAAGCATAAATAAAGCTATAAGAAGCCATATATAACCATATACGGCTGGTATAGATCCTGATACCATTAAATCATTAGGATTTCTCTTTTCCCTATGAAACAGTATTTCTGTTCTCTAATCGTCCTGTAAATAATTTTATTCTCCTTTGCTAGAGTATAAACACTTAACCATAAATATAATCCTCGTTATGCCTTAGAACTCCAGTATTCTAAATAAAGGGGGTTCAGCTGCTCCGACACCCCTCTTCACTGAAAACTTGTCTTGGACTGACTTTCTCCAAGCTGACTGGCAGAAAATTGAAGCGAATTTTGCTCCATCACATGTGCTACCATGCAACTAACATATTATCGAAGAATTGCCTACCAAATCTCTTATTGTATCTTTTAAGTGCTGCTAATTAATTTTTCTCTCTTAATTCTTACTTTGAACTCCTAATAAACTAATTATGCACAGTATTTATTAGGTGAGCTACATTGTGTTTTGCAGCTTTTGAAGCAGATGCCCCGGAATGAAGATTATAGGCATCAAAGCCCAGGCTCTCCCTACAAATGCTGGTATCAATGGTGCGGGGTTACCACATTCGGGTACCGTGGTCAGTTACAAAATGGTCATCGCAAGATCATGCATCAACGTTTCCGAAGGAGGTACGTCCCGTCATCGGAAACGGGGCCAACATAACCACATCACCATTTTTATATTCCAGGGGAAGAGAGAACATGCTTACTTATCCGGCGACTTCTGATCCATATAAACTCATGTGTGATAATTAGATTCATTGCTAATGAGTGAAGAGAATGATAACAAATAACCCAAAAATTATATAATATCACATAATTATATTTTTAAAAATATAACTCATTTAAATATTTTTTTATTATTATTATATTTAAATTATATATTATACACATTTTATATATAATAAACACAAGAATTAAACGGATGGGCGTGAAAATGTAAATAAATACGCAAATGTGATTTTTTGCTTCACATTTTCTACAAAAGCCTTATTCACAAAGTAACGTGAAAATAAAGTCTGAGAAATTTTAGTTATTTTACTTTTTGAATGTTTGAAAGAAAAACAAACAGTAATATTTCAAATAAAACTATGAATGTATAAATGAATCACTTATCACTGTGTGAATTCACGTCTTGAAATCGTCACTTTAAGAATTTAATGTAAAGAAATTTTAAAATATATCACTCGATTAAACACGTCTTAACTCACAAAAAGAGTCTGATTTTGTATATTAAGCAATCGTGTCTTAGTGTTGGTATTGAAAAAAAATAATCAGTCTGTTCCTATGAGTCGTTGTGCAATAAATGCTAACCAGATAAATTCTTTTTAATTTTTACAGGTGCGTAAATCAAGCAACGAAAACGAGTCCATCTCATTGGTTGAAAATATTTATTGATGCCATGTGGTATGAGTTGGAAACACATCAATACATTCCATTGAGCTATTAATCTGATTATTCAGTTGTACTTTGAATAAATATTAAAATTCTTGCAAGAAAACGTCTTGAAGTGGCAATTGAACTGGATCAAACATCTGCTGGATTTCGTTGCATTCGTAAAACGTCTGTGCTCCACTTATTTTTTTAACATACCACAAATTTTACAGCTCCATACACCTGAAAAACAAACATAATGTCAATAAGAAACGCATGGAAAAACATCAAATATAAAACATTATTTAATAGTAAAAAGGAATTGCAAGTAAACTTGCTTCATACAAAATCAAGCATGTATTTAAAGGTATCAAAATTTTGATCTCCGAAACATATTTGAGCCCGTTTTAAATTTAGATTTTTTTTTCCCTATCCTAAAATATATGTTTTCTGAAAGAGTGGAGTGATACGTTTTAAAATTTTCATTATTTTAACAGGTTCCAGAAAAATCTGCGTTTTATCCGAATAAAATCTTTGCAACTCAAATACACATATACATAAAAAAGCAAATAAAAAAATGAAGCTTTAATTAATGAAAAAGGTATCGAATTTATTTGGTGTAGTTTACTTGGTTTTAGTTAAATACATAGGCTTTTCAAAAAGAAAAAATGGCCCTCGTATTTCCCAGCAGCAATGTAGGCACCTAGTTGAACTCATTAGCTAACGATAGGGTGATCGGGGAGATAGTTATGGTAAAGGAAGGTGGAAAGAAGAGAAATCTGAAAAAGTACAAAATTTTCACCCTCCAGATTTATTTTATGAGCAAGTTTATGAAAGTTGTTTGTCATTTCTTCTTGATGTACTGGCCAGCACAGAAGAAATTAGGAAGGCCAGGCTTACTAAATGGCAAGAAAGATCATGTCTGTTTGTCGAAATTTGGATTCGAAGTAGCCGCTTGCAGTTGTACCAGATCCTTTCTTACCTTTCTGTAAGCACGACGTTCTCAAATTCTTCGTAAAATCAGGAGGATGAAATTTTACGGATATATTAAACTTAGACCAGAATTGTAATATAGGGGAAACTAGGGATTCAACCCCTAGGGTACTTGATCCAAAATTTCTCAGACTATCAGATAGTTGGTAATTTTTGTGTGAGATCCCTATTATTTGACCTTTGATTATTTGCTCTATTGAAAGGGATTTCCAATCTAAAAAGTTATTCCAATGGCTTGTAGGTACATATGTCTTGTGGGCCTCGAAGTAAGTTTTCCCTTTTTCATTTCTCTGTGGATTTCACGTTTACTCTTGTAGGTATGATAAATTAAAAGAAATCATTCATGCTATAATTTGATATACGATGTTGTTCAATATCTTAATTCTAGATGGTTTAATCTTAAGATTGCTTAGAGAAAATCAGGAATACTTGGCCCCACCAAAAAACCTTCATAAAGCAAGGCATACCGTTTATTATTTACTGCAACTTCCATGTTCATATCCGAGTGAAGTACATTTTTTGGTTGGGATCAACTTTCTGGAGCAGTACAGTTTGTCGGCAGTATGGCAACCTAAACAGCAAAACAAACAAAATCCTTTTTAACATGATAATTTCAAATAATAAAAAGGCCATGATTTATTAGTAAGATTTTTAAAAATGGTTTAAATTTATCTATTCCACTTTTTCCGCCATTTGAGTTAAGGAGGTCTGTTTGTTAGGTTAGAATTTTCTTCATCTCGTTAAATATATTTTTCTTCTGTTTTCATAAAAAAATCTTTCGAGATTAGGAGAATATTGAGGTTTTCCAATCTCTTGTTTTGTTCAACACTTTCTAGATTCTTTCTTTTCATTTTGGTGTTATTTTATCCTATTCTAATTTTTCAAAACTGACAATTCTTCAACGTGCTAGTGAAGTTACTAGGTTTCCAGTTCCATTGGTATTATTTAACTAATTTAATATTTCTCTAATTGTTTATTGGATTTTCCATTGCAACTAAATTTTCATTAATATCAATTGCATTTTATAGTTGCTGCATTATTTAATTTTTAAAAAAATTAATTAATATCAATTAATTTTAATATTAATTAATCAATATTTGCTGATAATTAAGAAGCTTTCAAGTTAGTAGTTTTAACTTAATATATAAATTCCGCATACATAAGTATCATCGAAAGAATTTAAGTAAGTATTCTTCGCATCATGGGTCAAGTATCCCTATCTTACGGACACTTGACCCTAGGTGATTTCATGAAATATATTTATTTTTGAATGAGTTATCAAATTAAAATAAGTGCATTTCTCATTCTTAAAAACTAATCCTTTTATGATGCCAACTATCAAAATATTCGAGAAATAACAGTAAAATTGAAACTAGAGTCAAGTATCCCTAGTTTCTCCTAGTTTAATTTTTAAAAATTAAAATGTACTCTATTGAAACATTAAATAAAAACTGCGATTGCAAATGAGCAACTATTAAAGTTGATTGATAGAATATAAAGGAATATTAGAAATATTCAACGAGTTATTTATTTCTTACGAAATTTATAAGAGAAATTAATGCGTACACCTTCTGCTCAGTAAATTTGCATACCAACTGAAAGTTCGTTTGCTTTAACAGAAAATAATTTAAAGAAAAATAACAAAAACAAATTTGGAGAAATGTATAAAAATTATGTGTGAACTTAAGAGTTAATTAAACTAAGTATAGAAACGTGTGTAATCAAAAATTTGAAAAGGATGTGATTTTTCAGAATGGGCAATTTTGCAAGAATTATTTCCTTAATTGCAACTCTAAAATGCTGAGAAATCGACTTTCAAAAAATCTCACCTGCTCAAATTCTTCACCCTCGCAGTCATTTCTATATAGTCATAAAAAGAAGCTAAATCTTTTTTAAAACTGATTGAAAATAAAATAATAATCACTGTTTTTCCCATTTCGTTTTTAATCTCTTTCTATAGAGTCCCAAAAAAATTATACAAAACACTAATAACTTAAAGAACACTTTACTTATTAATTGCCATAAAAATAGTTTTCAAAGGAATTCAGGTAATGTTATAGACTTACATACCTCATCCCTAACCTAACTCAGATTATTTTTTCCTAAATATTGAACAAAAGTTTAATAAGTAATAGAAAGAAATGCATTAGTTCTAGAGTTGAAATATTTAATTAAATACCGTTTAAAGAATCAGTTTCGTTTGCAAGATTTTACATTTTTGTAGAAATCTTAAAAAAAGTTTTCAGTAAAAGTATCTATAATTTTAGAATAATTTTATCGATGCTTCTAGAGCTTTGGCTATCACTTCGCCAACTAGTAATCCTTTACGTTATTTTCCCGGTAATTCACAAATTCAAAATCAAAAATAATTTTGTATCAAAAAGTGACATATTCAAACACGCAGAAGATGCGATTTCCATATATGCAAGCAAGATATGAAATGAATTCACATTTCTTATAAATTTATTTAAAATGAATAACTGGGAGCGTAATAATTCAAATCTTGCATATTAAATGGGCAAATTTAAAGCAAACCATATAAATATAACTAAAGATTAGCTTCGTTTTGTACTAAAGATGCCATAAAAGACAAAAGTCTGGTGAATGAAATGAATAAAATGCAGTGTTGTTTATTTATTTGCCCACGTAGGCACAGCCGACCCGGAGGGTGTAAGGCTCTGATCCGGATGGCGGGGAGTACGAAATAGCAACAGAACAGAAAGATAAAACATTACATCAAATTTGGAAACAACAAAACTGAATTATACCGCATGCAAAAAGCAACAACAAAAGCAAAAGTTTTGAACAACTAAACAGAAGACAAAGGAAGTGACAAAAAAGTTCATGAAACATAGTAAAACAGGACATCATATTGTAAAACAGGAAAAAAAAGAAAAATTTAAACAAAAACCTAGGATATTAAGCACATTACAGCATGTATGACAATTCAATAGAACATATTTAAAATTTTATATTCCAAGAAGAAATAAAAAAACACACAAATGTTAAAGAAACATTGATATATTTTTTGACAACGTTCCATCAGTCAGGAAGCTCACTGCATATGCAACTGGAAATCCTAAAGATCACTTTCAGTTCCACAAGTTCAAATTTATTATTAACTAAAATTTTAACACATGCGGTTTGCTTGCGTTAGCAGGTCTATTTAAATGAAATTTTTTAGTGAAAGTACAGTCAGAAACATAGTGGTCTACATTACCTTATAAACCGCATTTGCAATTTGGTGTGCTGGCTAATTAGAAACGATATAAATATGAAACAAAAGGACCAATGACCTGTTAAAAAATGTATCACATATTTGTTAATAATAACTAAGTTAAGGTCAATGAAACCCTTTACTCGGGTTCCTGTTTCAGATTCCATACAACAGCTGCTTAATATAAATTCTTTAATTTTATATTTTAGGAAAGAGTAACATCCAGGGACTTTAATATTTTGACCAGCAAATGTAGCAGTTTTTGCAAATTGATCAGTCATTTCATTACCTGGATACCAGTACGCCAGCATGGGCCTTGACCCAGGATAAACAGACATCCCCTCTCGTATTATTAATGGGCTTTTTAATGTTTAACACGAAATTGGATCTGATGTTAAAACTTTTTAAAGACTCGATTGACAAGAGACTGTCAGTGAAAATTTTTATTTTATCTCCATGTTCCAAGGACCAGCCTGCGGCAAAGTTAATTGCCGCAAGCTCGGCTTGGAAAACACAGTTATACGAATTTAGCTCATAGCAATATGGTTTGAAAAGTTTTTGATTTCTGAAGATGCACACCGCGAACCCTGTGTTGCCATCAGGATGAGCTCTAGAGACGGCGGTGTGGTGTTAAAGTGTTAGAGTGTGTTGTCATCAACCTTAGATCCGTTTGTGTACACCTCATAATCACAATTTTATGTATTTTCATTTAGTGTTATAAATTATTCTCTAGCTGGGAAATTCACTACTGACCTGAAGCAATCAAGATTATTGATATCTTCTATTGCGTCATATTTACTGTTCCGTAAATGACAAACATGAAATTTTCCGTGTAAGGACAAGGCTGTTATGTGGAGGGAGGAATCCCAGTCAAAACGCTTAAAGCGTTTGTTGGTGAAGTTCTGTAACATTGTGTTATTTTAATTAGAAAGCGTCTTTGGATACTGTGGAGTTGCTTAATTTGTTTGACAGCGAGTGTCCCAGCCCAGACGCTAGCGCCATAGAGCAGGAGATTTTCCAATCACAGTCTTATACCAATCCTTAATAAGCGGTTTGCTAAGGCTCCATTTGGACATAATTAACCTATTAAAACTAAAGGTTGAATTATAAGTTTTTTTTTATATAGTCCTAAAATATGACCAGCTCAATTTATTATCAATTGAAATCCTAGGTATTTTAACAAACACGCTTTATCGAACGAAGCGGGATCTAATTTTAACCGTTCGGCATTTTGTCTTTTTGTCTGTGACTTTTTTTGTTGCGCAGTCACGACCACACGCGTTGTTTGATTATTTTTCGAATTTGTCATGAATGTTCCTTGAAGTCATTAAACATGACGTATGTGTAAGTATTTTTATTTTTTGATTTCGTTTCAAGTTGGTGGGCATTTTAATGGTTTCAGTGTATGGCGTGCCAATGACACCATTTAAAAATTTGAGTCATTTCGGTAATGGCAAGGCATTTAATTGTAATTTTGTAAGTACTAATAAAAACAGATACCTGTGTAAATAATTTTCTCACTTGAAAAAATAAAGAAAAAAAGAAAATGGCTAAATCTTTAAAGACTACGGTGAAATTGGATCTTAGATTTTTTAAATTTTTATTTATTTATTTATTACGCGATTTCTAGTGTACAGAACTACTAGTCCTAAAGGGTTCAATAAAGTAAGGTTGCACAGAAATAATATAATAAGCTATACTCCAGAAATTTAAGCAGCTTTATCCTGGTGAAATACTTCGCCCGTTCCCATTGAATAACTGTTTCAAAATCACGTGGTCCCATACAATTTCGAATTGTTTTATATGTAAAATCTAATTTTATTCGGCTTAGAAATTGTGCAATACTGCGGAAAATTCGTTATTTTAAGGGAGTCGAAAAAATCACTGATAATTAGAAGATTGGCACAAACTTGACCTGATTCCTTTTTCACATTACTTTTTCTTCTAGATTGTAAAAGATTTGTAAATAATAAAATTAACTACAAATATTTTCAGTTCAAGTGGCGATTTTAAACCAGAAATCTTTAAAAAAGGAATTTCCGCTAGAAATTATTTTATCTTCAATTAAAAAATGAATTAAGTTTCAGTTCAATAAAATGTTTAGAAATAAATTCTTTGGTTAATTTTGGAAAAACCTTTAAAATTACCTCTCATAATTCTTCATTACAGTTTGTTTTGATTTGATTAATTTTTTTCATCTTTTTTTTTATCAGAAATGCTATTTTTGTTAAAAGACAGTACAAAATCACAGTAAAGATGGAGTTGCCTTCAGTTTTTATTAACTTCCTTGCATAAAAATCAATCATCATTCATCATTTCAAATATAATTTTTTTTAAAATTTAATCACTCAAACGTAGCTTTATATATGCAATTTTTTTGTTTAAAAAAACTAAAGCTCTTAAATGGCAATTAATACCAGGTATCAGATTTCATCGCTATCCAAATACAATTTTGAAATGAAATCTGAATGTCTGAAACAAATAAACGCTTCAATGAAGAATGAATGATTTTTCTATAAGACTATTTCTATAAGAAAGTTTCAGGATAAGAATCAATTAATCGTGTCGATTAAATAATTAGGTAAGTTAGCTTATTTCCAAAAAATTCCGGTGATATCACCTTCATAATCATAACGAAATATATTAGGGTGGTACTTATTTGTTTTTAAAAATATAACGCGGCGAGCGATGATGTCATTGATTATACGTATAAAGTAATCTGCGTCAGAATCACCATATGTTTTCTTTCGGTTGTTAATTTGATTCTTTTCTGAGATAATTTAGAGTCTTTTCAGTATAGACTATTTACAAAAACGCGCAAATGTGTGACTGTAGGAAATCAATCGCAATACTTATACTCACTTTTTAAAAATATTTTTCAACATATCTATATAATATGAAGCAGTGTGCGCTTTCCTTATAAAAAACATGTGCACATGTGCTCTTTAAAACAAGAGAAAGATCACTTTTCAGAACCCTTCAGACAGTTTCAATTAAGAATTGAGCAAGATTTTGGAGTTTTTCCGAGATATCGTCCGAAAATTTATCTCACAAAAACTATTTTTACACCATATTAAAGCAATGACACCAATTTCATTTCCATACAATTTTTTCTCTAATTTTAATATATTTTGAAATAATAATAATATATATAATCAATTTTTTTGAAATTAATTTTATACACAAATATACGGGAAAAGAATACAGACGAAGAACTGTTGTCGGAACACATTAACAGAATTCTGGATGAACACTAAACAAGTTTAAAAATAGTAGATTGACAATTTATATTAGGAACAACTATTGATTTGGTTCAGTTATTCCATTTTAGAGGGAATTATTTTTACTTTTCCAAGAGTGAAAATAGAACATTGTGCTCAAAGTTTCCTGTCTCTTACAAAGCTTTGATACTAAAAAGATCGAGCAACGCCAGGTAATCTGCTAGGCTTTAAAAAAGGAAAATAAAAATCGAACATGTAGAGTAGCTCATCTAGCAATTGCAGTTTTAGGCATACGAATGATGCGCCAGCTTCACATCAAAAATGCCCTTTTCTGAGCTCGCTTAACAAATGATATGAGAACCAAAATTTGGGCATGGGAAAAGAATTTCTGAAGAAAATAAATGGCGCATTTTCTACATAAGCTAGAAGCCTCAACTATCTTTCGGGCCATTAAACTCCCCACGATATTTCCGAAGGGCAAGAAAAATGGGCAAAATGTTTTTTCCCATGATTTCATTTTCAATGAACGTGAAAATAAAAGCAAATTGCTTCGCTTCAACGTGTGGTGGCGCCCCACGTACTGCGAAACGGACGACATTCCAGAAATGCGCTGTCTCTTCTGCCTGCAATATCAGAACTGGTGGCACGCCCACGTGTGAGATCGATAGGTTGATTACCCGGCTCGTAGGCGGGTGATTGACTGAAGAAATTCTCAGTCACCATGGAAACGAACTGTTGAATGACAGATTCTGCTTCTTGCCACGCCTATTACACGTGGTCGATATATTCGCGTGATGTGCGTCCTACCGTATAGAAGCTTCAAAGATACGCTTTGAAAGGAAAAGAAATAGGATGGGATAAAGAAAAAAAGCTCGCATGTCTTTTGGGTGTTTTGTTTTTTTCAGATTTCTGAACAATCGTACCGAATAGTTACCAATAGAAACGTAGTTCCTTGTTGACAAGGCGCTAATATTTCGCTTGTTTGAACATTTTAACTTTTTATATGTAGAATTTATCCTTTTCTTTTTGTCAGAAAAAAGAAGCATATATTTCAAAGGAAATATTCACGAATAATAATGAAACTTGTAATGAAATCTTAAAAATATACTACTCCAAAATCTTAAGAGGGTGCTTTTTTTTTGCTTCTTTTTTTATCGAAAAATCAATGAGAAAAATTTCTTGATATTCGAATACAATTTATGAAAACTGCAACAATAAATTTGGTTCAAATTCTACCTCCTCTTAGAACTCTGTTTATTAATTTTTGCTTTTGCTCCTGATCGACACACATGCACACCTACGTACACACATTTTAATGTAATAAAAGAAACCTCATGTCAGTTAAACTTACCTTGATTTTTGACTTATCAATTGATGCGAATTTTTTTTTCAGTTTCTACAGGTTTTCAGTCAAAGTGTGAGAATACAGAATAACGGATTCAAAATATGAACACGAGGATTTAATTATCAGTTACTTCCATGTCCAAAGTTAACTGTAAAATGTGTTTTCAGAGTTTCAAATTCTGCAAAAGGGGAACAACCATAAATCATTAAATTCATAAATCACTTATTGATGTCCGTAGAAAAACTGCTATTGTTACAAAACAATAGTAGCCCGCGCTAGAACTGGCAACTCCAAATCGCAACTTAGTCATTTGTGTGTAAACTCAGAGTAAATAACTTAAAAGTGTAGCTAGAATATAATTTTCTATTCAGGAAACAATAATGCAATAGGTTTTAATCCGGGAGGATGCATACAATAATTGGTCTAATGACTCGGATAGTGGCCAAAAAGGTTTGATCAATAACTTTGCAATCGATAAGGAACATTTAATTTGTTCTTCAGCATTTAAAGTTTATTCACTTAGGAACTCAAAAAACAATATTAGATTTTATGTAATAATTAAAATATTGATTATGAGCGATGTAAAGAAAAGCACACAATATGTTGTTTAATAAGTACATCTAGGCCAAATCAGAAAATAATTGCAGGATACGGCTTTGGATTTCCTTTGCTAGTTGAACGATGCGTTTTGAAGTGACACGAGATTTATTTGGGGTTGGAACTCGTTATTTTGAACCAATAGCGGCGACTGAGAGTCATAAGTAAGGAAACAGAACGCCGTCCCATGCCCCCGTGCCTGATGCCATTACGGCAACCGAACGGGTTGAATGAATATGGGATATAAGTAAGGAGGCAGAAAATTTAACGATAACTAAAAGTGTCGGGACGTTGAGGGAGAAGACAGCAAAATTTTAAAAAAATTGCTATGAAATGGTAAGTTTCGGATGCTCTCTGAGCGAACTGGAAAAGATAATTAAAAAATGACAGTTGAAAGTTTATAATTGAAATGAAGATTTAATTTCTTCCTCAAAAAGAGATTGGGAGACCGCCCTCCTCGTCTCCCCAATTCGGATGAGGAAGAAACCCTAGTCAGAACCCTCTCTCCAAGTGCCCATTCCAACAAACACGTGACGTACAATGAGCCCATATGCTTGACAAATCTTCGGTGGAATAGGGTTTCGAATTCCCAATCCTC
>BGPR01000111.1:318643-368631 GCA_013235015.1 Araneus ventricosus
ATAAGATTCTGTCGGCCGTTTCACTGTTCAAAATAGACTCGTTAATTATTCGACCAAGATAGCAGACACGCACGTCGGGAGTGAAGAAACCTGATATAGTATTCATGTATTTGGTTTACAGTATCATAAAAAACGGATATTGTTCTTACAGTAAAGGGTAAACTACAACAGTAGATGCTTTAAAAATGAAATATCTTACTAATTAATAATATTTTACCCAAAAGTTTCAAAACGACGAAGCCTTATGAGGTTTAGGAAAGTGTAATCACCAAAAATCAAACTAGAGTTGCGATGTTATTAAGGAAATGAGAAAAAAAAATCTCCATATCACTTTTAGTCAATCAGTATATCACACAGTTGACTTCTGATGCTCTATCTGATTGACGAAAATTCTGCTCTAGAAATTTGTCTTTTTGTTCTAAGATAAAGAGAATAATTGGATTCGCCTCGAAATTTCCATAGAAATACTTATTACGCTTCAATAAGTATTTGCTCGATCGTAAGCTAATGAAATGCTTCACTGATGTCTTTATTCCGACTAGTGTCATTATGTTATGAAGAGGCTTATTCAACTGTTGAAAACATTTATGCAAATGATGGTTTATCGAAGGAGATGTAATTGCCAATAACAATTTTTTCTGCTGTAGTCAAAAAAGCTACCCAAAGAAAGCTGAAACATTTTTTTTTTTCTCATCTCAATACTCTCGAAATTTCAGTAACCACAACAATACAAGGAAAATACTTGTGGTAAAAGTGATTTCTGTAAAATAAACAAATGCAAACATGGAAAAAGGTTTGTCTTAACACGATATTTTTCCGACACTTCTTATTAAAAAACAGCCACCTGTTAGATGCTTAATATCTTTTTTGCGAAAACAGCAGGAAAGGAAACAAAACACAGATTAATCGCAGAAGGTATTTAGTAAAAATAGCGTCATATTTAAAAGGAGGAATTTAATAAAGATGTGGTTCAAGACAGGCCCGTTTTTGCCGGGCTTGCAGAGCGTGCATGCACGAAGGCGGCCGACACAGAGGGTGGCCGCCTGCCGCCCTCGTCAACTTCCTCTTCCTCAAATTCTTAAAAATTACCCACGTATTTCTAAATTACAGGAAATTATTCAAAGAATTCTATTTGCTTCAAATTTACTTGTATTCAAGTAAGAACTCAAAGGGCGAAGAAGCAAAGGATTAAATAATTTTTAGTCCTGCCGTTTTCGGGAAATTTGGTTTAGAAAAAAGAAGTTTGAGACGTATCGCTTTGTCTCGAACTGAGGAATTTTTTTTTTTTTTGAAAAAAAACTCAAACCGGTTTTCTGAAGCTTTTCTTTACAAATAATTGGTGATTGTTGTCTTTAGGCGAGGGATGGTAAAGGCGCATGCTCATGAATGACCACTTCTTTTTTTGCAGCTGCATTTTACTGTCTTAAAACTAATAGTAAAGATGGCCAGTGTCGTCAAAATCGGGATCGCTCAGCTTCTACTGCAAAAAATAATAAAAAGTCACTAAAACTTAACAGGGGAGCAAAGGAAATTTGAGTACCAAATTTACATGTGTGAAACAGGGAACTCCTTCACGCCTTTTTCTCAGATTTATGTGTTTATGGGGGTGGATATGGTAAAAGATAATGGTTGCATTGTTGTAGAAATGGTAAAGCAATGACTGGACAACAGTACTATGCATTTGAGAGTATGCATAGAGATATTGTTGTATCGTATTTTAAACTCAAGAATTTGTCCAAAATTATTTAAATTCTCTAATTTTTTCTTTCGGCTTTGTTTTGATAAATTTGGAATTTTAAAAGTTATTTGTGTTTTTATAATTAACAAAAATCTGATGATAAGCCATTAATAATAATATTATAATATTTTATTTGTTTCAAGATAGTACTAATGCAACAAAGTTTATTAACCGAATTGCTTTTCAATTTGCGACTTGGCTTTTCCTTTCTCTTTACGAATCAACGTTTCGAAAATTTATTGATCCCAGCGAAAAGAATTTGCTGTAATACAATGGTTGGTTTTCTGCCCATGAATAATCCCCCGTTTCCCTGATAAGGGTCTTGTACACAGTTCTTAAAGGTCCACTGCTGGGAAAAATGTTTGATGTTCTCAAGTACAGTGAGGAAAATTCCTGAATAATCCCCCGTTTCCCTGATAAGGGTCTTGTACACAGTTCTTAAAGGTCCACTGCTGGGTGTTTTTTGGTATTAGGGCTCTGGTTCTAGGAAATTTCACCCTTCTTTCGTGACCTATGATTCGAAATTCTAATAAAGATGTCAACGAGGTGTCGCAATTACATTTCCCCCTGCACCTAGAATGCGTCTGGAGCTGTTGTTTTTGTCACTTCTAATTGGTTAAAAATTGGTGATAAGCCTTTTGGTTCTGGGAGAACTTGGAAACCCTTGGCCAATCGGTGGTGGCTTGTTTTTCTGGCGCTAAAATTTCTTTGTTTTTGAGGTTATGGAAAATAGCTGAGATAGAGAAGGTAGTTGTTAGGAAAGGAAGAGGGCCTTCCTGGCCCTCGGGCCGGATTCAGAACCTTTGCTGAGGAATAACAATCAAACCAAGCTAGAGGTTGTTTTTTTTTGGTGAACAAAGCGAGGCCATAGCGATTGACACACCTCACCTTCATATGCTGTGACGCTGAGGTGATTCGAAGGGGCGTCCTCAAGCCTTGCATCTCGGCATCGATATTTTGTGACGCCATTAAGCCTGCTGATATAATGCACCAGAAACATAATCTAAATTAAATAATCAATCATGAAGTCAGCTCTGATCGACCCTCCATTGGACTGTCCGGATGCCAGACCCTGTGACGTTTGGCCCAGCCGTTGCAGTACGCAGCCTGTTCTACCCGATATCGCCACAAAATAGCCGAACATACCCCAAAATTCTACCATATCCAGCCTATAAGTTTCGAGAACTCACCATACCCAGGACCATAATTGAAATCCATAACCAGAGACTGACTGCAGCTTCGAGAAATCTAACTAATACAGATAAGTTGTTAGCATTTAAAATTTTCCTTGATGGTACTATAATTGGAACAATGTACCAATTTATAATTTTAGGGAAAAGACAAAATGAAATCCTCAAGCATTATGTTGTTGTGGCTAATATTTCATCAGATACAGTATTATTAATGTTCATAACCATTAAATTAGTAAGACTCTTTGAAGATTTGTACTGTTGTTTATAAATTAACTAATAAATTATTTGATAGAAGATTTTGAAAAATATGTAAATAAACTAAGAAAATTGTAACTATTACAGATAGATATAATGTCATGCAGGTTTCTGGGATGTGCTTGATGAAAAATAATAATAATACTTAACAAATTCAACTACCGTATAGATTCAATTATTACATGTCAATTTGACATGGTGAAATGATAATGTAAACTAATTGTTTTTTTATTATTATCATAGTTTCATTGAGAATTAAATGGTTTGCAGTAATTTACATTTTAATTTATTTGAAAAACAAAGCATTGATAGAGCAGATCATACAATTGATTGACAATGTAAAAATATTATGTAATTGAATATATATGTGACGTATTAATTCGAAGATTAATTTGATGAAGAATAATGTGTGTAAAGCCTGCTTATAAATTTTTACTATATAATGAGATAAATGAGTCGTGAGAAGATATATATGTGTTAGTACATTTAAATTACATCTGAGTATATTTTGCTTATTGCTATTTGTTATTTTTGCATGTTATTGTATGTTATAGGATATTTAATATGAAAAAGATTGACAGGCATAAAATCTATTAATAAAATGTTCAAGGATAGGATTTTATAATGAGCAGATGCTAAATGAGATAAATTTATATATTTAATGTAAAAGAAGCAGTGAAATTTGATTGAGTTTTAAACATTATTGAAGTTTAATAATAAAATCCTTTTGTTTACACTGGGTCGACCCTAAGCATAAATAATACCTGATATATTGAATCGTGTATTTTTTATTGTGTTTATTCCTATTTGTTTTAGTGTTTGTATTTTGAATTTATGTGATGTATTAACATTGATTATAAGGCAAATGAGATATGATAATTATGTTTGTAAGATGATAGGGTTAGTTTTGATATTAATAAATATGTTAGTTTAAAGTAATTTTGTCTATGATTTTTCTTCACTACCTTAATGACACTGATGGAGGTACTGTTTGGAACGAATCTGGGTTAATGCTAAAAATATAGCATCTAAATATATATTCAAACACAACGCAAATGATTTTGTTTACAGTTTTTCTTGGAAATGAATATGGATATTGTTTCAGGTGTAAATTGTAAACTTAAATTAAATCAAGCTTCACCTTTGCTAATTCTAAGTGTCTGAGTGTCAAGTTGATGGATTTGAGTTGTAGTCTCATCATATGATATGACAGTTTGATATTAATACTTGAGTATAGTAGAAAATTAAATGCTAAATTGTTATTAGAGATGAATTAGTTATTTATTGATAAAATGCTATTAAACTTGCTATGCATATGTTAATATGCTCAAGATCTAAAATTTCTTATGAATCAGTCAGGAAGTGAATTGAGAAACAGGAGTATTATTTGTTGAGATAACTAGATACTGAGAGTAAAAAGGTATAATTGGTAGATAATTTAGAAGTTTATAAATTTGTACTTCTGATATTAATATATAATTAAAAAAGTTCTTAAATTGTGTGTACATCTGATAATAATATCATATAAAAAGGTAAATAAATCATATTTTCTATTCGACAATAAACTATTGAACAGAATGCCTTGAAACCATATTGGATGGAATTTTGCTATTTCCGAGTTTAGTAGAAAATGATTGGAAAAAAAGCGGCATTCCTGTTTTGAGTCAGCAGTGGGTCATAGTAAGAAATACTATTACTTCGGTACCGTCTAAAAAGAATTAATTTCGAAGATGGCGAGTTCAAACTATTATTTCTCTATTTTTACACCGATTTTGTTGTTTTTCGCTAATTTGTTGTGCTAGTTATTGTTATTTTGCACAAGAAACCAAATGCAGTTATTCTATATTAAATACATAATCATGACAAAAAGTGAAGAGAAGAGAGAGAGAGAGAGAGAGTGATTGCTGAAAGTTTTTTAAATACACACAGGTGAAAATCACCAATAGATTTTGACGTTAAAATAGAAAAAATAATAGTTTTAATAACAGAAATAATAATGTCTCCTGAGATATAAAAATTAAAGTTCCATTAAATTATTTACTGAGCAATGTGTCCACTTTTTGTTCAATTTTGATATGGGATGATATCCTTAGAAATATTAATGTCGCTAGTAGTTCCTAAGTAAACAACTAGGTTAGCTCCTAAATCAACAACTACTTAATTCATCAAGCTACACGATACAATTATCAATTTCTTAAATTTATCTAAATCTGATGCGGCTTTAGCAAATACGTTAATGATGCAGCAGCATTATCGACTAATTTTGATATTAACGTAAAATTCCCCTTTAAAAGACACAGAAAATTCGTCTCATGAACGCACTGATAAAGAGACCGAAGACCCAAAATTATTATTTAAAGTTAAATTTTATTTAACAATTGTGGATGCAGCTTATAATTCCATTCAAGAAAGGTTTGATTGTTTAAATTAATGCAACACATAATTTAAATTTCTTAATTGAATTTGGGAATATCCCCAAAGATGACTTAAAAATTCGTGTTCGGATTTTGATATTTCCGTACAAGTTTCTAATGGAGATTCAATATCTGTGGATGTTGGTGGTGATGACTTGTATAATAAATTAATGATGTACAAAATCATTTATGATAATATTACTGATCCTTTAAAAACTTGAAATTTATTGAAGGAAATAATTTAATTTCATCATTTACCAACTTTTCTGTAATATTATTCTTAATTTAATTTATTCTTAAGACTATATTTAACTTTGCCAGTCACAATTGCAACAGGTAAAAGAAGTTGCTCTAAGCTAAAAATAATTTAGTCTCACTTAAAATCGTCGATGTGCCAACAGAGATTGAATAACTTGGGTTTAATTGCAATGGAGAAAGATTTGTCAAAAGAAATGAACTTAGAATGCATTATTGACGAACTTGCAAGTAAGAAAGCAAGAAAAGTGCAATTTTAATTTAATATTTTACTGAGTGGAAAAATCATGAAACATGTAATACTTAATAATAAACTTTACTTTTTAAATTGTTTCACTATCTATGCACATTCATATTTTGTTATTTTATAAATATCTTTAACAGGTGTGATGTGAAGAAATAAAGTTTTGGTAAATTTTGCATTTGCGAGAATATAAGGCGACGTCTTTTTCAAGAAAATTAAGTCTGTAATCGGCACTCGTTTTATATTCGGAATTTTACTGATGGATTAATTAAACTTGTCGCCGATTCGTTCAAATGCATAAATCAAGTTTTCATCTACCTGCGAAGAAATTTTCTTTAATTTATTTTGACACTAAAGAAATTGCGTCAATTTTTAGGTTTAAATACACTGGTTTAGAAAAAGATTGAAGGTACACTGTAAAAAATCCACCTGAAAATTCAGGTGAAAATTTACTGATTTTAACGGAAAATTTCCATAATGTCTCGAAACCGGTATTTTCCCCTAAACAAACATACACTTTCCGTAAACCACGAATCGGAAAGGCGAAAAGGGGATTTTTTCATCTTTATGGCTGCCGTAACTGGTCTAACCGGTTTAGAATTGGCGACAACGCGTACAATTTTGAATCCGAAATGTACTACTTTTTGTTAAAATGTATTAAAAAACATCAAGGCCAAAAGATATCAGCAAGTTATTACCATAAAATACACATATATAAGGCATAAAGTCAATATCTATTTTTAAATATGTGTATTTTAAACGAGTATAACTTTAATATGCTATTCATTTTCGTTTTTCCCCAATTGACGCTCTCGGCAAGCAACCCTGAATAGGCGCCAAGAAAGCCAGGAAGGAAAAATGGAACCGCGCCGCCATCTTGGTTACAACCAAGAAATGTTGTTAAGGTTAGTAGTATTAGGGGGTGGGGTCTTGTGTAGCCTTCAATTGCACAAATAGCTGTTCAAAGAAGATCCCAGGATTATCTTTTTCATAGGTAAGTCCCCTCAGAGCCGGCGCGAACAGAAGCGGGGCCCGGTGCAAAGTTGACTTGCGGGGCCTTGAAAAAATTTCGTCCAACAAAATAGTTTATTGCTTTTTGCCATTTATTACATTTCGCAATTTGGTTAGGTAAAAACTAAAAAATACATGTTAATAATAAATAATTAAATTATTTTTATAAAGTTAATATTTTAATCACACAAAAAATCGTTAATAAATCAAACAAAAATAATTGCTTCATATATAAAATTTAGTATTCAATTAACACATTACAATTGAAAGAGGAAATACCCCCTTTAAATTTTTCTGTCGATTTACGATGTCAGCACATGCATTCAGTGTTGAAATAAAATTTCATACTGTATGAATGGGATTTTCTTGTATTTAGGATTATCAAATGAATTCTTAAAAGTTGAATTCATTATTTCTTCATATTATCAAACAATTATTTCTTCATATACAAAAAAATAAATAAATAAAACTAAAAAGGATAATTGACTGATCACAAACTTACAATTATACACAACTTACTGATAGTTTCGGTTTTAGGATATTTAAATTGAATCAATCTTCAAAATACTTATTATATTTTAAAACTTATCCAAATAACTTTGATATGTAGTTTCCCAAAACAATATAAGGTTCCAAATAAGTAACATTTTATAATGAAAAATGCCCAATGTAAAAGAGTAGATAATACAAATTTTCGTTTGTTAATAAAAAAATGTTTTATCTGAAATGTATACAATAATAACAAATAGCAAAAATATTGAAATACAAAAACAAAGGGGAACTACATTGTTTTATAAATTGATAACCTGTTATAATATTAAAATTTTCTATTTGGAAAAATAAAAGGAAAGTTTTTTAAAATAAATAACTATAAAAAAGACAAAAACTAGTATACCTGAACTTTGTTTGCAAGAACAAATGCAGTAAATTTTATTTTGCTGTACGGCTGATAGTCTGAATGCGAACGAACTGTTCAATGGAAAATTAAGCTTCTGAGAAAACTCATTGAGTTTCACGTCGCGTTTCACACAATCCAATATTAAGATTCACTACTATTGATTGAACTCTGAGGAATATATGTAACAGATTATTTTTTAACGAGTACCAACGATGAATTCATAGATGCTGTAAAACCGCACTTTTGACAAGAAAAGAGAGAAACCCCCGTGAGATATATGCTTCATCTTCGCTTAGCAGTCCTGTTGAATACAAGGCGAACAGAAAAAGCATTCCTCTAGAGGTGTTTCTTTAAGCTGCCCTGGGAAAGACTATCTGCTGACCATTAGGGGAACACATGTGAATCCGCACAAAAACATTACCCCCAGTATACCCTGAAAGTAATAGTCTCGGGAACAAGGAATGTATTGAATGTTATCACCTGTAATTTATCTTCAAATGACGGACATCCACTTTGGGGTGTTTCCTACCCCCGCACCGAAAAGAGAGTGACCATATGATGCCTGGTCCTGATATGATGCCTGGAGCAATCGAACCTGGTTTAGGACTGAACAATGTTATCTCTTTTTACCTTTTATTCTGCCCAAGAATCGGAAACAGGTGGACCTCCAGGTAGCAAAGGGAATTGTTTGATTCTTTTTTATCCACTAGATCCACTAATTACTTTTTACTTTCTCGTATACGAAGTATACAAAGAGAAAGTATTGTAATCGTCAAAAAATTCGAACTCGAGATTTTGACGAATCTCGACGTTTTAGACCTCCCTGAGTCCGAAAAACACAATTTTGGAATTATGTCTGTCTGTGAACACGATAACTCGAAAACTATTACAGCTACGGGGATGAAATTTGGCATGTGATCTTTACCCATAATTTGTAGGTTTCTATCAAAGTTGGGACAAAATCCGTCAACGGAAAGTCTGTCTGTCCACGTTCATGTGAACTCTATGACCCAAAAACTTAAATAGCTAGATGATTAAAATTTGGTACACAGTTTTTTCATCATGAATGTAGGTCCGTATAAAATTTTGGGCCAAAGCCGTCGAAGGGGTGACCGTCTGTCGGTTTGTATAATCGCATACTTTTGAAGGCCATATCTTCTTAACAATATTACTTAGATAAATGAAATTTCGTATGTAGTCTTGAAACCCTAATTGTAGATTTGTCTCCAATTTTCGTTTAAATAAGTTTAAAAAAAGGCGTTGAAACGGTTTTTACTCCATTCTACGCAAAGAAAAGAAGCTGCGAAAGATGGCGCAAGTGTTTTCCCCACCTTAGGGAATACGGCACGTTTCCCGGTGCGTGGTGTATTTTTCCTCCCTACCCGTGTTATTCGTAGGCGAGAAAGTTTTGGGGAGGCCACTCCCACTGGTTTAACAGATGTTTGAAGGAAATTTTCAAAACCAGAAAAAAATTGCAATATATTTGTTTTTAGAAAAAATATTAATATTTTATGCCTTTTTTACATAAAAGTTGGCTGAAAGAATTTTTTTAAAAAGGATAAAAAAAAAATTTAATGAATTTTGCAAATTCCGTCAGCGGCGCGGGGCCTTTCAGAAGCACGGGGCCTTGTGCAGTCGCACCGTTCGCACCCCCCTCGGGCCGGCCCTGAGTAACCTTTTTACATTATTAAAACCAAATTTTTGTTTGTTGTTATTGTGGGTGAAAAGCTGTGGTGAATAAGTACGTTTTTGGGAATTACAGCCTTTGTTGCTTCAAATCCCATAACCCCTCTAATTCAAGTTCAAGTACGTTTTTACCTGATTTGCTTGAGTTACAAAATCTAAATTTCTAAAGTGATTGTTACAAATTTGGTATTAATTGTAAATCTGGCTCAACTTCTTTATTGTTATTTGTTTTATTGAGGTGTAGATTTATTACACACTATCATGAAAGGACAAACTTTCATGACTGAAGTTTGCTGTGTTTTGTTTGAGCAATTTATTTCTTATATATTTTCAATAAATGATAAAAAAAATCTAATAGATATAAAATTCAAAATATTTTATAGATTCAATTATGTGGTCTGTAAATGAAAAAGCTTTAGTAGGTGATATAGTCATGTTCTTCTTTTGCAATGTTTACATATGATATGCAACACAAATTAATACTATAATACAGCATAAAAGAAAGTTTATGAAAATTTTCAATTCAATTAATATACCAAAATTAAATTACTTATCTTGTTTATACACATTTGTTTGAAAAAATTTACATGTGAGCATAGAAACAAATTTCTTAACAAGGTTTCTATTGAAATCTTGTCTAGCTTTCTTTATGTTTACCACTAGAAATTGCTGTTTTTTTGCCTTTTACAGCAGTATTTTAAACACAGGTTAAGCAAATATGATATGCAAATATTATTATTGAAAATTGATTATTCTCGGTGAAGTAGCAGACGCAAGAGCACATGCTTTCTGTTACGTTTGTATTTTATGTGCATGTTATTGATTTTACACAAAATTAGTTTTCGAGTTATGGACTGCATTTGGATTTAACATTTTAATGTTGTCGCTTAATTTTATAACTGATACTAACTATTGTATTGCATATAACTTAACGTTTCTGAGTTGAAATAGTAAATAATACATAATAGTTCAGATATGAACTTTTTTTATACAAAAAGCTCTAAATTTACAACAAATTGTATACAAAATGTAAAAGCAAGATTTTTTTAAACAATAAAGTATACATTTTTCGTCTGAAATATTCTAAATTTCATTATGTTTTCAATAGCTTCCCAAAAGATGAAAACCGCAGAAAATTATATTATATATATTAGGGTAGATGCTCCACTTTTGCCCACATTGGATCTGTTTTTCCAATAATTAACCAGTAATTTCAAATTAACTAATAAGAAGCATTCCAATACTTGAAACAATCCTTATTTCACTATTTTCAATCTGGTTGGTTCATTTTTCTCAAACACGTGACTTGTAAAAAAATTAAATGCATGATCATGTATTGTATACTCACAACTGTTAAGGTTTTTGTTAAGGAACAAGTATTTGCAGTTTTTCATCATAAAGCTCTGAGAGTTAAATGATTAATCTAAAACTGATTATCCTTAGGGTTTATGAGGTAAGCTTTCTTTTTATTCTGATTTCATATCGAAATTAATTATTTTTAAGATTAAATGGGTGGTGGCCAAAACTGGTACTTTAAATTTACTATATGTGCCAATTTTGGCCATGTAGGTGGCCAAAAGTGGAACTCTACATGTTCCAGTTTTGGCCACATAACTTCATTATTGTGTTTTTAGCCATTACATAAATTTACAAATATCTGGATTAAATAAAATCAGCTAATTTAGTCTTGTTTCTAAAATAAAAGCAACTAACTTAATTTTATTTCTAAAATAAAAGTAACTGATTTAGTTTTGTATATTTTCATTTTACATAGTAATGGCTCCAATTAAAAATAAGAAGGTAGGTAGCATTTCCATAAAAAAAAATTTGCTACTCACCATCTAAAGTTGGTAATGCAGTTAAGGCCATTAAAAATGGAATGTCTAAAACATCTCCATTCTGAATGTTTACCTCACATTTATGTTAGAAAATTTCAACTTGAGGAATCTGATTTGAGTGATGAGGTTTTAGGAACAAATGAACGCTTTGACATTTTTGATCTAATGAACATATGAAGTGATAACTTATTTTATTTTTTAAAATTTGTATCTAAAAAGCTAACTAAATGGGAAAGTTGAGTGAAGTTCACACCATTTTATTTTTTATTAATTTCATAACAGGTTTTGGATAATGTTTATGAAGCTTATTCACAATTTATCAATGTTATGCTTTATAATAATAGAATATTTTCAGTAATTTTTCAGTTTGCTTTATTTTGTTAATTTTTACAACAATTTATCAACTTTTCTGATAAAAAAAATTAACGTTTGGCTTCATGCTGAGAATTCGTACAAAAAATATTCCACAAAATTTTTAAATTAGAAGGTTTGGAGCTAGATCGGAGGGGATTTAATGTTTTTTTTGTTTTGTTTTTCCAAAATAAGTAATTGTTCTTTACATTTTTTTAGGTGGTAAAATTAAGTAAGCTGCCAACCCAAGCAGTCTTTGAACCAGCCCATTCCAAGATAGAAGTACAGAAGGCAGCAACTGGAGTAGAGTCAGCTGCAACTGAATTAGAAGCAGATTAAGTCGCCAGTTAGAAACTGTCACTAAGTTACCTTTGCCTCAAAGCTTTTCAGCAGAGTTGATAATATGTATATTAATAAAATTTTTGAACATTCTTTTAAGTGTTTCTACATTCATTTCAATCAAACTAAAATATAAATTATATAATTAGTTGAATATTGATTTAATAAAGTAATATTTGTTCGTTTGTTTTAAGTAAATGGTTGTTTTATAATATTTATGTATACATTTTTTTCTTTCAAAAAGGTTTTGAAAAACCTTGATTAGCATAGTTTTAAATTTTTTTAAAAATCTAAAGCTTAAAATAAAATAAAATTCCTACTTTGGGCTGAAATTTTAAATTTCTTGAATAGAAAAGAAATGGGTCTTTTAAAAATATTTGAATGAATGAATGGCATGTTATGAATTTAATGTTTATTTTGTTTTAAATAAAGGTACTTTAATAATATAAAATGCAGATTTTCATTTTAAACCTTACATTTTTACCATAACCCTAACTTTTGTTTTTACAAATATTATTTATCTATTTAAAACTTAATTTGTTAAAAAAATAATAAAACTTGTATAATGATCTAGCTCCATAATTTCTACTTGAGAAATTAGTGATATTCTTTGGAAATCTAAAGCTTTTATAATATAAAAAAATAAGGATTTTCATTTTAAGATAGTTTTTTTTAAACTTAACTGAAAATTGGGTTATTTGGGTGCTAGAATTGTAGTGACCTTAATATTGCATTTATTGAATACGAACTTACGTTAACAATACAAAGTTGGATTTTTTAAAAAATGTATATTTGAACAAAAATTTCTGAAAATGCAAAAATTTTAAAAAGTATTTCCTTAATTAAATAGGAAAATTTTGTTAAAAATAGGGAAGTTATGAATATGAAAACAAAGTTTTCTTTTTTCAAAGAAGTATAATTTTCAGTGACATGAGAATTGTGGATGAAATTTAAAAGAAAATTTAGCTGTTTATTTGGACACTAAAATTGTGGTGATATAAATATTATTACATATACTAAATGTGAACTTATGTTAAAGGATATGAAGTTGAATTATTCAAAAATGAAAAGCATATAGAAAATTTTTGTGAAAACGCAAAAATTTTAAAAAGTATTTCCTGAATTTAATAGGAAAGTTTTGTTAAAATTAGGGCAGAGTTAAATACCTGAAAAAAAAGATTGAAGGAAAGCACATTGAAGTATTTATAGGTGACTGACATTGTGTGCACATAGAGAGTTTTATTGCAATTGCACATTCCAAAATAAATAGAAACAAGTATGGGGTTCAATTTCATCAGCTTTTGTATATCTCCATTCAGTCAATTCACCCTTAAATAGATTCTAGGAGCAGTTGTACATTAGAAGTATTGCTTTCATTAAGAATAAGCAGCATAAACATTAGAGAAACATTATAGTATTAACCAGGAAAATGTTGAATATTTTGTGTATTTAAATGGAAGCATTTTAATAATTTAATCTAAAACTCATGAACTATTTAAAAAAACAATTATTCCCCTCTCCTTCCAGTGTTATACGCTTGCTTTCATTCCTTAAGATTCAAAAGCACTTTTTTTTCTCTAACGGGCTTAAGAGAAAGTAGATTGCATAAAATCGATTGAATCGGTCTTTCTCAATTTATTCATGTTATTACTAGTTATTCCGACTCTCGATTTGTAGTTGCGTCATTTCATTGCATTCTATTGAATATGAATTTTATTGGTGATAAAAAACTGAAGCATATGCTGAATAAATTCGGTAAAAATGAAAATTGAAGAAAATGAGTTCAATAGGGTGTTGTTGAAAGTAGGAAGGAAAATAAAATAATGGAAGAAATAGAATAATGGCACTTCCATAGATACTCAGGGAAAAAAAGAATAGTAAATTAAGGGGGTTACATACCCCTTAAAGTGCGGATTTTGCGAGAAAGGGTTGATCATGTCCCGGACTCATTAACTCGAAATGAAACACAAATACCTTTTTTAGCACTCATTTAAATTTTTCGAATATTGTGTGCATGATTGTTTGAAACCTTCTAATGAAAAACTTTGAAATTTTAAATATTTGGTGTCCATATTGCTTTCTTTAAAATGTCATAAAATCATAACTTTGGTTTAAATCTTAAAATTTATGTGCACTTAAAAATAAAATAACGGCATTGAAAAATGTATTTGCGGTTTCGGAACAAAAATTACAGAAATTATGCATATTTTCTTTAGAGTTAGTCATTTCACTTCTGTAGCATTTTAAAATTTTGCAGAAAAGGGGATAAGTAGATATTGTAAAATCCTGTGATGTGCAAATCATTCTAAAATTTAAAACAGTCGTTAAAAAAGATTTTTTAATATGTACTTTCTACTGAAAATTATCATTTATGTAAACAGTAGATCATAATACTCTCATAAAAAATTTTAAATTTGCTTTGCAATTGATAAGAGCCCTGGACGTTCTTACCTATTTGTCTCAAAAATCGCATCTTTCGACACTAAATGGGACCTTACAAAAAAGAATTTCTGTAAAAACGGAAAAACCAAAAACGGAATTTCTGTAAAAAAAACGGAGAATTCGAAAACGGTAAAAGTAAAAACGGAGAAACCAAAAACAGAATTTTCAGTAGAAAAACGGAGAAATGCTTTACGAAACGGAATATTGCCGGCAGCACTGCGACCAGTACTTTTTCCGTGATTTGACGGATATTTTTTTACAGTGTATGATAGAGTGAGGGGGCGGCTGAAATGAAATGGCACGATAGCGGCTTTGTCTCTAGAAACGAGCCTGGTTCAAGAGCAAGCAGTTTCTTTCTGATATGAAACTAATTTCATCGAAATCATATCACATTTTCAGTTTTCACTTTCTCTATTTTGGACAAAATTCAATGCTATTTAATTAAATTATTTTACTGGAGAAGCATTTTATGAAATACAGCAGAATTTTCAAACATACCATAATGTTTAGAAATGCAGAAAGTTATATATCAAACAATGTTTAAGTGACTTAATTGAATTTCATGGTTTTTTGCACTTTGATGAGATGTTATACAAGTTGCTTTTTCTAACTATGACGTCACATAATTTGTCGAAATTCGGAGTGAATTTCACCACAAACTGTGAAGTGAAAAAACTAATAATGCGTTTATTAAAACTATTAGAATAGTTAGTATTATTAACTATTAGAAATATTCAGAGTTCATTTTTAAAATATTTGCTCATAAAAAGCAATAATTTTAGGAACTCTTCACTCCTTGTTACAAATTTATAGCAGTTAATTAAAATTTCAGATCGTGTTTATCATACAGTACAATGTAAAATAAATTCTATTCGAAAAAAGAAAGAGTATTTTTTGGCAACGATTATGAAATTTCATTAGCTTGATTTTCAATTGCTTTTCTGAGAGTGGTGAGATTTTGAGAAATTCTCTAATCTCTAATTCCCTATTCTTAACACTATATTAATGTCAGAGCATTGAATCAAAATTTGCTTAAGACTGCATTCTCCAGTAGAACATAATATCAAATTAAAAAATAAATTATTATACCCCGAATAGTTTTTCAATCACTACAACAATTGACAAGTATTTGAGAGTTAGAAAGTGACTTTCAATTTTGTAAAAAAATTTAATTTTAGATCTTTACATGAATTTCATTCCACCCCCCCTCCATCCCTAAGAAAACCTAAACTTTCCACCAATGTTCGCATTCAAACTGTAGCAAATGAAGTACCGAATTCGAATTCGCTGAGGAACTATGTAGTGATGCAGCAATGCATAAGGCTATAATGGTTTATGATTTCTGTTGCTATTTTTATTTTTGTTTACTTCTCTGAAAAATCAAAAGAATCCTGAGCTTACAGTTGGTTACTGAGATTTAATACTACGCGCAAATCGAACATTTGCGTGCTTCAATTGCATAGATCAGGAAATGTTCGAATCAAGTGTATCTAAGTTACATACCCATTCAAGAGTTACATAGCTATATCAGCTTCTGCATTTTATCGATTTTCATCTGCTGATTTGTGTTTCAACATGCGTTTTTCAATCAAGGTATTTAATCCTAGAATTCTAATCTTGAACATCTTTCTTAGTAGATATTGTAGGAAATATAATATTCTTTCGTGTTTTTACTTCCGGATGATGTCCGGGTTTTTGCCATATTTTCTGCAATAAATGTTGCTTTCTTTCCATTTATGTAGCGATAGAACAGAACCGTATGACAGTGAGAAGTCTTACAAACATGAATAAAAAAAATTAAGGGAAAATATGCTTGAAATGTTTTTCTCAAATGTTTGCTCCTCTTCAGATTTAAAAATATACCTTAAAAAATGCTGACAAAACGGATTCTTATTAATTCATTAATCCTGATGTAAAATATAAGTAGAAAAGTAATGAACTTGAAAGGATAAAAATCGAGCACACGATACATTTTTTAAAAATACATACTACTTTGAGCATAACTTTTGGAATAATCAAGTTTCTCTCTTTATCTAATAGTTAACATAAGAATCTATTTTAGAATTCATATTCAGCTGATGTCATGCAATGTTCTTTTAACACTCCAACTTTGGGCCATTCTTTACTGTTATGCATTAAATCATGGGCTATTTTTTACCTCTTTTTGTATGCAATACTTGCCAATGAGTCTAAATATTTTTTAACGAAACAGATGGTATCTATATGTAACGCTATAAGAGAGTCAATCCCAAACTCAAAAGAATAATTAAAAAGCGATTTCTTCGTTGTCCAAGTAAATAAGGTTAATGATAAAAAACTTTCTTCCTTTGTCCCAATTAGAATATTTTTCCTTGCATGTATCCAATAACCTAATTTTAATCCTAAAATTGCCTTTTACAACATATCAGTTTTTCATACCTCTTCCACCATGTATTAAATGCTAGCTATCTTGAAAGAAAAAAAAAATGGTGGTTGAAATGCTATTATCATCAAATATGTATTTCAGAGAGAAGTATAACAAATCTTATTTGGAATAATTTCTTAAAGAAAAATTTATGCAGTTTTGTGTTATAAAATGAATCATTTCGGTGCCAGATTTCTGTAGGCAAGTTGTCTTCTGTAGGTTGGTTTGTTAGATTAGTGACTGCATTAATGTTCCGAGAAATCTGTTGAGGGCGGATTATGATGATTTTGAACTGCCATCAGATGATAGTTCAACTTAGTGGCACCTTGCTCTCCAAACTTACGAGTCACAATAACCTGAGGACCTTTAAGCCTCCACATATAAAATCTGCACCATTGTTGCAGTTTAGGTGTGTTTTGGGAGGAATCTAGCTTAACCTGGCACGGTCATGTTGTGGATATTCTGATGAAAGGTAAACTGAACCACTAATCACTTACCACACGAATCTTTTCAACAGACAGATTTTTAGTAGCGTGATGAAAAGCGCTTATTCATTATCTAGCTTAATTTATCACAGCAAATTAGCAAGAATATCATAAAGGATATCTTTTTTTCGTGAATCATAAAAAATAACACCTTTGCAATACGTAAAAAGCACTGGATTGGACTTTAACAGTTAATTAGTGTTCCGTGACTCAGTGTCGTTCCCTTATCAGCAAACACCCATTCCAAAAGGGTCCTTCAGATCCAGAAAGCACCTGGAGGAGCCTTGGGAAGGTCTTCTGAAACTCTAGTCTGATATCCTAAGGGGAATCTGATAGAACAGTATTGGGGCGGTGGAAAACTTTACAGCGATTTCTTATTTCAGATTCTATAATATTTGCTTTCAAATATAGTTAAGAATATCATCTTGATTTTAAGAATTTCTCTAAAACTCTTCGGCGCAGCTATTTTAAATTAAATTTCCTTTTATTTATTGTTAATTATAGTTTTCTCTAAATATAACATTTCGCTAGTTTTTTAGCTAGTTCATAGTCAACACACCGACTTTTGAATTTATTTTGCAGTTTTGGGTCACGACAAATTTTTCAGATGAAAATGGAGTCACAGGAATTCTTTTCACCCCAAGGAAGTGTCGAGTAAAAAAAAATTAAGAAGCCCTGAACAAGAAAATATTTTCTAGAAATTCGCCTGAGCTCACAAAGCTTGCAGAATCCCTGTCAATTTCTGATGAACAGGCCTTTAGAAGCCTGTTACATACATTTGATTTGCCATGTTCATGCACTCAAACATATTTAAATTAAAATTAATTATCGCTTAAATTTCAGAACATTATTTTTAGAATTTTTTTCATGTTTTCAAATTTGCTTACAGATAAATTTTTTCGCAGTCTACTAATTGACAAGTCAGCAGCCTGAAAATCTCTGAATTAGAATATTATTATTATGTCAAAAATGTTTTGTGAATTTTTTAATGTTAAATTTTTGGCTAAAATTAATTTTAAATTAATTTTATATAAAATAACCAAATCTCTTGAGGGTGATCCACAAATTAAATGTTATATTATTTCAGTTTGTTATTATATGTGTTACTTAAAACCTTGAACGTATAGAGATTAAATTTAAATCGATAAAAAATATGTGATGTTGGAAGTTGGGGAGGAGAAAAGGGGCCCCCAAAACTAACATTGCCTATGGGCCCCAGCAGGGTTTAGTTGGGGCAACGATGGGTTTTGCCATGCAGCAAAACCCATCGTTGAAAGATTCTAAGGCCAGGACAATGATGCTGCAGTGACACTTACAACCACCAAGGTTAGGATATGTTATCTTGGGCGGTTGCAGCTTTTAGGAAAATCCATTGTTGGCGAGTTAAGGAGGTCATTTATTTCTTTAACTTCGTTTTGAATGTAACACGGAACAATCCTGAAAGCATCTCGAAGAAATTTCAGCATGTCAGTAGCTGTTTTGTCTATATTAATCTTCAATTATTCGCAGTCATTTTCCTCCTTAAATGGTTGCAATGTATCTCGCAGATAAAATATCTATTCTATGATATATTCATCCAATTTTGATAATTTTTGCTTTATGACTGTAATAATTAGTGTTAACGCGAATGTAAATGTGTAATCTGTAAGAAAAATTCAAATTGTTTTGCAAAATTCAAATTGTTTTGTAAAAAATCAGAATTTATCATGTTTCATTAGAGAGTCTAGACTTACAGTTGAGCTTGCAACTAATCAGGTGACTGGTTTTTCTTATCGCTTTCCCTCGGAGAGGAGAGGCGAAAATAACTCGCAACTTCACTCCCATTAACTTGCATACAGTATAGCTGAACTATGTAAACCATTTATATGTATCAAAAATTTATGGCAGTCTCAGGACATTCTGAACAAATATGACGCATGATCTGAAATTTGCATAAACTAATGGAAGAAACTAACAGAAACTGGAAAACAGGTCTAATCTAGATTATGATATTACGCTGTGTTTAGGCCGTATAAACATGTATACCAATTAATGAGACAAATTCAAATAAGCGCAGCAGGGTAACTTACTTAAGAAATTCAATTTTAATCTAGCCAATTTGGCGCTTGACCGAGTTTGTACTTAAATATTAATTTTGAGTTGTAATTAAGTGAAAAAGTAGATGTGAAATCAGATATTACTATTCGAATTGGGATGAAACCTCTCGATAAAGTCAAATTCTTCCTCTTTCAGTCATGAAATGCTGTGTCTGAGGAGAGACTAAATGAATGAATGCTTAGTTTGACAAATTCATGAAAATAAAATTTAAATGTTATTTTCATATACTTGTCAAAACTACATAGAAAAAAATGGATTGGTGTTAGTTTGCGCTTTAATACTCGCTTCTGTGCCGAAACTTCAAGCTACGCTACTGTAGCAGATTTTCAAACTGCGTTGAAAGTAATAATCTAGACAAACCCCAGACAAGGAATATGTTGAAAAGAATTTCATTATGGTACCTGATTGTAATTTTTTGTACTATCAACTTTATTTGTGACTTCTAGAAGAAGAAAATGCTAATTATAACTCAGCTGGAACTTTTCAGATGACCTTAACAGTCCAAGTCAATTCTCAAGGAAATGAGAAGTCAGAGATTTCATCAGATAGAAAGTCACATTAATACTCATAAAGAGATTTTCAATAACGGGTATGCAATCTTAATTGAGCTCTATTTCCAGCTGACATCTGGATAAATGTTCCTGGGAAATGCATTTAGGGAATAGCATCTGACACCGAAATAGTATTTTCCAAATAAAATCTCTTATACTACCATATCGATGAATAACCTAATTAAAATGACTTAAAAAATATAAAATGAAAAACAGATAAATGATGAGTGAAATAACCTCCTTAAATGTGATACCATGTTGCAAGACTTATATCGTACAAGAACATCTACAAAAAATTTGGATTTCTTTTTTTTAATATTTTGATTTTTCGCAGAATATTTAATAAAATTATTTTTGAAAGAATGTATTTAATACTACTACAGATTTTTTATTTTTACAATTTTAAATTATGACAAACGATCTAACGATGTTCATCAATCAAACCTTTTCGAGAAAAAGTAAATTAAAAGGCCAATTACGTTAAATGGTTGCAATTAGCATACATTAGTAGAACAATGCTAGTTACCAATCTATTGCGGTAGTTAGAAGCATATTTATAATGAAATAAAAAAAGCCGTAGTCTTGTCTAAAGGGCATCTGTTTGGGCGGTGACCTGCGTATATATGCAAATGCGCACCGGTTCTGCGTGATTCAAAGTACGTCTGGTGCATAATACACCACGCATCATGTTTTATGCTCTTTTATTTCCTATTGTGAAGAATAGTTATTATTTTGGAATTTGAAACGGTCTACTGGTTTACTGTTTCAACTTTCAGGTGAAAAATTGTCTGAAAACAATGGTTTCATAAAAATTATAGTAAAATTGGCAAGCTCAGTGCTGCCTGAATATTTTTTAAATATCTTTTGTAAAATAATATTAATAATAATAATAATAAATGTGTAAACATCAGCCTTTTTAAGCCATTTTCATAAAATTAACCAATTTTTTTTTATCTTTTCAAGACACTAAACTTAAACTGGATTCGTTTTTATTTATTTTGTAGTGAATATTATATACGCTTCAGCTCTGCAACCTGAAGACAAGCAATACCGTGAGTCTCAGAATCGGACTTGATCTGTTGCTGTAAGAAACACTTTCGGCAATTTCTAATTTGATATATAATTAGTGTTAATCCTTTGTTCAATAACCTTTCGATTGTTTATTATTCTCTTCTTTATTAAGCAGTAATTTCTGTTAAACGATCGGCCAATTCGGTAAGCTGCAAACAAAAGTATGTTTTGTCGATTTAGCTTGCAGTTTCACATGGATTATATGTTTAGAAAATTACCATATGTGGCCAGTAAGCGAAAGCAAATTTTCCCATTTAGTTTAAAATATTCGTAATAAATTCGTCCTGGAAGTAGTCGCCAGTTGTTTCTGTATCTGTTCAATTCGACTTCCATTCCAGCCACTATATTTTTATTCTAAACAAGCACAGAACTGATGTTCAGCCCAAATAAGCATTTAACTTTCATATGAACAAAACTCATCAACTTTTCATTTGAAGAGTATCTCATTCTTATGAGTAGACATCTATTTTTTGCAAATCTTTATACATGGTTCTTTCCTTACATCTCCCCTTTTAAATTTCCAGTCAAGTTAGTAGAAATATTCTCGCCATTTGTTAGAAAATTCATCTGTTACAATTTTATTTTTGTGAAGGAGTGTGATTCACAGTATTCCTTGAAACTATTCTCCTACTACCTTCTGCCTAATATTTTCCTAATATCTACTTTGAAAATATTAGCCACAAATCTAAAACTCAAAGAAAAGGAACAACTAAATCTCACACTGTTCTGTCTTTTACTTGCACCGATATTTTAATACCGTGGGTTTCAAAATCGAACTTGAGTTATTGCTGTAAAATAGACTTTGGCAACTTCTTTGTTTCTAATTCAGTGCTATTTCTGTGCTGAATTACCTTTCGATTGCTCATACATTGCTTATTTTCCATTATTGAGTCTGATTTACTAAACAGATTGACATCTAGTATGGGAGCTACACCAGAGCTATTTGAGAACAGACATCCTAATTTTGAATGTGGCCAGGTAACGAGAATAATACCTCAGCCTGTGTTTCTTTCTCCAAGTTACTACTATAAACGAGTTGGAGTACGTTTTAACACGACGGATGAAATGTACAGCAGGCAACCATGAACAGCGGTTTTCTGGTGGAATAGACATCTAATCGCACTGGCGAATTTAAGACTTTGTTACCAAGTTATCCCGCAGTCCTATTTTAAGTTCCTTTTCAGACTTATACCCTACTGTAATGTTAGAAAAGTTGCTTCCATCGAAAGCGATTTTTACAGGTTAGTATTTAAGAGTACAGAGAGAATGAGACTCCTTACTCGACTGGTTTAAAGAGCGTATCTGCAAAAAGTGGACTAGTTGGGGATAAAACAACAGCCAGTAAGTCTTGAAATATCTCTGAGAGGCGAATTACTGCACCATAAATTGAATTGGTGTGGTATTCTGATTATAGCAATGTTCTCTTCTTTTAGGGTATCTGTAATTTACTTTTTAAATATAATTCTTTTCTTCGTAAGGTATGTAGATCATTAGTCTATATCATTTCTTGTTTGTCTCTTACTTGTGTAAAAATAGTAAAAACTTTCTCTTACATACTCACGAACTCTGCAAGAAATTTCAGAAGGTTATTAACACAAATTATATTTCGCATGTGGGAAAGCTAACAAAAACGGTGGAAAAAGTGATTATTGATGAAAAGGTTTGTAAAAGTGGGTTTTCAACCATTATGAATTCAACAGATAAATTAGGAGCGTTTCTAAAAGCCAATTAATCCTTTCACGCACGCGTGGGTTCTTTTTTTTGAATAATGAATTTGCAGTTTGTTCATTAACATGAATTTCATGAAAAACATTAATTCCTCAATTGTCATTTTAATGTGGGAAAGTCAGTACAGAGATTGACCCATTTTTGCAAAATTAAGCATGTTTCCTTCTGAATCGGAAGTCAAATGGGAAGTTTTCAGTAACTGATTTCAAGCAAATTCTTTACTTCCTTTCTTATACCAGAAGAAATGTAACCTTCTTAAGTTATGAACGTTTTGAAGATAAATTTTCTTCATGGCAAAATAAAAATTCTGAAACAAAAACAAGCACACAAAAGACCTTTAATTTACTCTTTTTAGTAGAAGGACAAATTAAAGAGAACTGCACAGATAAAAGATAGCAAACCACTGTAGATTAACTTCATTTCACTGTTTGAGTTATTTTAAAGGTTTTGAAATTTAAACTATGATTATGGCAATCAACCTTGATACTTTTAGAATATATAAACGAACACATTTTGATTTTTTAATAAGAATAACATATTAAAAATTAATAACGAAGTTATTTTGAAAAGAATACTAAAATAGGGCAAGGTTATCATTTCGCCGAGTTTGAAAGCACAAAATATTCAATGAGTCAACCACTTTAAGAACAAGAAAATTATATGTAAGGAACACACAACTATCTCTTAAATAATATGAGCTATCAATTATATTAATTCAGTTAAAGGTTTTTAATTTTTAAAATAATAGTAACAGTTGAATAAAAGATATATAATCACTTAAACAGTAGATAAAATTTCTTCATTCTACTTCAAACGTAATAACCTACATTTCTAAATTCGAAAGAAAAAACTTTTTTTATTTTAAGTATAGTTAAACATATTTTTATTGTTGCGAATGCTGGACGATTTCCTGCCATTTTTTTCTACCATCAGCCGTTATTTTATCAGTATGTATTTTTCAATGATTTATGAGCTAAAAACCCGGACAAAACTGGTTTGCTTAAAAAAGTGGCATTGCGATACTCGTTTTGACTGCTTTGTTCCTCCATAACTTTAGAATATAACGAGTCATTAATTATGCAATTCAGATCGTCCGTTCGTTTTTCTTTTGGATCATTCATTCTCTCTTGGTTCGGTCAAATTAGATACAACTAAAAGCGTTTAAAGCTTATCTGTTGATGAGTTTAGTCATCTGCCCAAGGATAATCCGTTGGTTTATAATTCTAAATCTCTTAAGCTAGTTATTTACAATAGCCTATAATCGCTTTTGGTTTAGTTTTTCCCTGTTATTGCAATATTACCATAAACACAAATTTCACCATGAAAATCAAATATATAGCTAACAATTTATGTCATTTTTATAGTTCTTAATTGAGCGGTTTGTAGTTTAATGCTATAAAGTTTTAAATCGAATTAATGCACTCCAAAAAGATGAAAGGGAATTAATGTTGATGAATTTATCTGTATACAGTGTCCTCGCTAAAGTCCGTTGTCACCCCAATAATTTCTGAACGGCAAGAGCTATAGTCATAAAAGTGGGGTCTAGGTATAGTAAAGTTGCCATGCGCAACGCAAGGAAACCGCTTACAGCGCCACCTGGCGGCCTCTGAGTAAAAAGAGTATTTGGATACTTGTATTATTGTAAATGATTATTTACATTAATGCAAATTCAGGAAAGTTCAATGTTAGTCCTAATTTAAGATATTGAGTTTAAGATATTATATCAAGATACTATATTTTTTTCATTTGACTTGATGACCTCATGAGGTCAAAGGCCATGATCAAATAATATAATCATAACTTATAGAATTATTCGATTTATAATGTCACAAATTCGAATACTTCAGAAACAAATGTTAAATTCTTTCATGACTCCATGTCCACCTAGATTTACTACCAAGAACAGAGTATCCTACATTAATTAATTTTAAAGATTTAATTTTTTCTATTGCATTTTAAACAAATAGTCTGTGAGAGATCTTTCCGATTTAATTTTATGCATAAATTCATCTCAAAGTTTAACAGATGGCGGTAATATTGACGGTTTCCGGTCCCAAAGACCTCATTAGAAGGATAAATAACAATGCAAGACTTTTCACATTAAAATCTCGGAACGGTTATTGCACATAAAAACTGCACACAGCCTTCTTTTAGCCCTGATTTTATGGCATAAGAAGATCGTAATACCATCCTTCCACGCAAAAGCGTGTACGCCTGGGGCATTTGCCCTTTCTCACAGCGCGGGAAAGAAGCACAGTTTCTATCGTTCTTTGTAGAGCTGTGGAAATTATGCAGATTTCATTTTCTTTGTTGTACTCCTCGTTCGTGAAGCATAAAAGAGGTTACTCGCGACCAAATGAAATGGCTGGTTATCAAGGACAAGCTGAAAGACTGTTGTGGTGTCACAGCATAACCGAGCAGGTTTACAAATGTTTCCGTTAATTGACATTGAACAAATTTTAAGAGCAAGTTAAGCATGTAGGATCACTGTCCATTACAAAATCAAACACAAAAGGCGGTTGGTTTAGGAGCGTCTATGTTTTGTTTTAAAAGCTGCATAAACTTTAGAAACAACTAATTTCGTAGATTAACATGTTTACAGTCAGTGAAAAGTAAAGTTCTCATTATATTAGAGACCAAAATGAGATGACTGGTTGTCGAGGCCAAGTTTCAAACATTTTGTCGCAATTTAATTGAATGAGCTTGAAAACGTCTCTTGTTAATCGACATTAAAGAAAGTTTAGAGGCAATTAAACATGCATAAGCACGATCCATTTCAAAATAAAAGACAAAAAGCAATGGAGTTAATTTACGTGACATCACAGCCACATGGTTATCGTAACTGGTCACGTCATCTAAGATATCACTATGTTGTCTTACGCTCAGCTGTGACGTCACGCCTCTTTTTCTCCTGCAATATTTCTTACTTAATCCGACACAGCGGATTCTATGTGAGCTCGAATTGATTCCATTGTAATAGGAACCACGCATACCTTGTTTTAAAAGCGGAAGTGGCGTTAGAGTCCGCCCGACGGGGGGCACGACCTGCTGTACAAGTGGAGGGGCGTAATGATGACCCTCTCAAATTTTTGCCAGATCTTTATTTATCTACTAGCTGATTAGCCCGTAGCGTGAACGGGGTTCAAATATTTGCCCCCGTCGGGGGAGCACAGCATCCCTGACAGTGGGGCCTTGTCCCCCCCCCAATGGCGCCACCCCTGTTTAAAAGTTGTTTTAGTTTTAGACGCAGCAAATGTCATAGCTGAATATGCTTAAAATAAGTAACAACTAGACGATTGGTTGTGACGAATAGAAACCAAAGGAAATTACTGGTAATTAAGGACATGTTGCAAGCAATTCGTGTGTCACAGCATTTCCGAGCAGGCTCTGCAACTATTCGTTTGATTAACATTGCAGAAAATTTTGGAGTAAACTGAACATGTGTAATCATAACTCCATACAAAATAGAAGACGAAAGACAATTATCTTAGGAAGTGTCTATTTCCAGTTCAATTTTAAAAATAACTAATTTTGTAGTTAAAGATGTATGGCTCTTTGAACACCATTAACGAAATAAAAAACATTTTTGAGCAAAATTTTTCGAACTTCTGTATTCTTCGAAATGATGAAAGCATTTAATAACATCTTTTCTATTTTATTCTAAAATGAATTTTTCAAATGAGTCGTGATTTGGTAACCTTGGTAACCTTGAACTTAATTATAGTTCTTAGGACGTATTCATACCGACAGTACTCATGTCACATAGGATGCTAGTTTAAATTACATGTTCTTAGAAGTATTTTTATACGGTTAAAATCAAATTATTTAGGTTAGAGTAGGTCATTTATACTTCTAAGCTGTAAAATTTAAATTTGATAATCTTTTCCTTAGGTAATGAAGACGAAAATTAATAAAAAGTTAATGCAAATCATAAGTAGTCGCAAAAATTCAGAGTTTCTTTATCAGTTTCTAACGGCATATTAATATATTTTTAGTCTAACAAAAACTGAACAGCAAGTTTCGTGTCTCTTCTATAGATTTATAAAAAGTGCATTTTTAACAGAGAGTCAATAGAAAGAATGTAAAACATTAAAATAAAAGGATGTTTCTTCTTTGCCTAGAATAATAAGGAATTTTCTAAAATACATTAATGAATTAATACATATCTTCTAACATCTAACTGAAGGTTATCTGTGCTGGGACGTTTCCTCGTTCAATATGAGCAGTGCGTAGCAAAATTAAATTGACGTGTTTCACTTCAGCACGGGAATTGGCCCTATTTCATACTTTGTTGGGAAAATTATCATTAAACCTATTCTGAAAAAAATTATGCGAGATTTTATTAACGTACATTGTTGAGAACGATTCTAAATGCTGCGAGTAGAAGTACATTAATTACTATTTAGGTCTCTGAAATTTCTGCGGAAAACTGCATTTTCTTGGTAGTTTCCTTTTTCTGTTTCTAAGACTGTAATCACCATAGCAATTTCACAGGGAAAAAAACATGCATAATAACCGATTTCAGCTCATTTTAATATCTTTTATCAGAATATTTTTACTTAAATTTATGCCTGTTGAATGGGAATGATTTATGCCAGTTTATCTAATTTTTGGAAACAGAAGAAATCAGAAATGCAAGGAAATCTGTTGTGATGACTTTTTTTTTCTCACTGGAATCGGTAAAAATTTAGGTTTTATTATATAAAAAGTAATGTTAAAGTATTATCTCTCCCTCCATTATTTACTTTCTTTCAAAAATTTATTGTAATTTTCTTAACTAGGAAAAAATATACTCTGTCGATATAAACCATTCTCTATCTTTAAATAATTGTCAAAAACTAACTGAATATAAATGTAATTATTGTTATCACAAAATAATATCATTTTGTGTAGTTTTCCATTAAATAATTATTTAATAAGACCTGAAAAAGATTATTTTTTTCGGTACATTATATATAGTTCAGGAATCGCTTCGTATGTCATAGTAATAGTTTAATAAGTCATTTTTAAAGAAATGTTCATTGTTTATGAAGATTTTTGTACAAAAATCAGACAACATCTATTAGACACCACTTCTAATTTTCCTCAATTACTAAGTTATTCAATCAGTTTCCTCGATCAATAAAATTATGTGAAAAACGAAATTATTGCGAATTATACTTAACCTTTTCCTCATAGTTGGTACAAAATGTGCTACTAGAGCATCTGCGTACGGACTGGTATAGATGCTAAGTTCATTTAAGTTTTTCAGCTAATAACTCTGTAGACAGTTTTACTACAGTCTTATTGCATCGCCCTAATGAGTAATTGTTGGATTTATTGCTAATAGATAATCCGACGGACAGTCGAAGGGACCACAGATTTCATTGGGAAGGGGGAGGGTTAGCTATAATCCAAACATTAATGGTATTATAAAGGTAAAGGTAAAGAATTTAGCCTCTTATAATTAACTTCTCTTTAGGCACTATTATTACAAGCCTCATATTAGGCGTGGTAATCTCTCATATCATGGTTTTCATATGTAGTGTCTGAATCTTTCACTGGGCCTTGATGTCCTCGTGGTAAGACCTCGGTTTAGGGGTTGGAAGATTACAGGCTCGAAATCCGATTCCACTAAAGATCCATCATGTATGCGTATCTAGTGCGCGCTAATTCTGACGTCGAGGGTGAAACGTCCTCCCGCTGGTGTGGTGTGACAATTTGGAGAGGGAGTCGCCGGCTCAGAGGTCGTTCTCATCATTACGGTTAAAAATTACGAGATCTGTCCCAAAATATTCCTCGGGCTTCTTCAAAACGGGGCTTAATACAACTTAAGCTAAACTTAAGCTTTCATTTTTATAATTAAGTACCTAAAATATATTTATTTTTGTACTTATTATTTTACTTCCAGAATGTTGCAAAGGTATCCATTAGGTCTCTTTTTCTCATTTCAAAGATTTTGATTTCTAGAGTCCATCACGTAACTTGCAAAATTTATAAGCATAAGTCACTTCGAATTCAGACAATCTTTCGCAATTTCTAAAGGAAATTCATTCGCCGCCTTAAATCCCTTTTATGTTAAAGAATTACAAGATTATACAACTTAAAATATGTAAATAAAAGTATAAATAGTAAAAACTTTCGAACTTGTGCGCGACGATCTGAGAGATCAGAAATGTGGTTTACAGCCCTAAGCTTGGATGACTGAAGTAGAAAGTACGGCAGAATCACTCCACTCCCAATTGTTCTATGAAGATAACTGTACGCGAAACCGTTGGCAACTGATTTTATGAAAGACAGCAAAAATATCCAAGCGATCTGAGAGATCGACCGCACCAAACGAAGGATTAAAGGATTAACCCTCCTATTACTGAATTTTTTAAATAGCTATTTAGATGCAACATTTGCGAATTGGCTTAATATGCGAATTGCCATTTACATGCAAAACTATAACAGTAAAATCTAAATCAATTTCATAATAGTTAAATTGAATTCAACGCCGTAATAATAAGAGGTAGACTCAAAGCGAGCGGAAGTCATGAAATACCTACAGCAGAAAATGGGCTAACTTTCAAACTTCTCCAATTACGGGATATGCAGCTAGAGGGTTGAGATAAGACCAAGTTTGACTTTTAAGGCATTTACGATTCAAACCATTTTCAACCACAGTTCGTAATCATAAGGCTAATTATGCCTATCTTATCATTTCAATCTTTTAGTTTAGCGGGCTTTTTAGCTTTTGGGAACCAATTTACCTTGTAAGATTTTATATGCCCCCTTTTCAATAGCTTTACTTGAATCTAGCTACCCTTCAATTTATAGGAGGAGTTGGGGTAGATTGATGTGCGGGAACATTGATACAGTCCATAAATTTTGCTGAATGGAATGGCTTAATATGTTCACACGCCCCATTTATATGCCGTTGTAACCCTTAGCATAGGTATATTTTTCGGCCAGGTTTAGTCAAAAGATAATTTATAAATGAATCAGACGGCTAATCTTCTCGTCTAAGTGATTTTTACTCCAAGTATGTGTTGTGTGATTTCTTTAACTAGTTATGTTTTCCTGCCAGGGAATCTACTCCAAAGGTAGGAAAGAACATATATTTTTCTGAACTATCTTAAGCTATGAGGTTTTTCAGTGTTGTTTTAGCGGACCACTTGTTTTAAGTAAAATGGCCTTTTGCGACAGATTGATACAATTGACTCTGGGGCACATTGATACACGTCTTCTGTGTTTATCAATGTGCCTTAACAACAACTACCTTGCAACATCGTTTTCAAAAAAGGAAAAAAAAAGCGTAAAAATTAACTATCTAAGAGAAACAAGCTATTAAGCATTTCTTTAAACAATGAAAACTGTTTGAATTTCATTGCTAAATTGAAAAGTATTGCTGTAAATTAAATTTAAAATACTTTTTTACGAATTTATTAAAATTGGAGAAGAAAATTGAACGACAACTGAATTAATATAATCAAAAATATAATTTCTTGAATTTTCATATGGCGTGAAAATTATTTTTGGGCTCTTTTTTTCCCTTAATTTATCCCTTAATTTTTAATTATTTAAAATTTCAAAAAACACCTTCTAGTTAAACATGCCTTCCCTCCACAGCATTTTTACACACCTACCCACATTCTCCTTTATTATTTGTACAGATAAATTATTTTCTGAGGCATTACTGTTTCATTTTTCCAGTCTCATTAAAAATATTGAATTTAGATTAACATAGAAGTTTGTTACTTTGTAAAACTTTTAAACCTTGATTTGGAATACCAAATTTATTAATAAAACACAATCTGTTTTGATCCCACATCTATTAATCATCAATATTTTTGATATTTTCGTGAAAGAATCAATGTGTCCCAAACGTGTATCAGTTTACCCTTAGTATGGAGCAGATTGATACAAATCCATTTTTAGGAAAAAGTGTGATAAGTATTTTATTATGTCAATGACCAAAACTTGACTGAAAACCTATATTATATATAAATATAGCGTATTAATTCTAATTATTGCCGTTGGTAAAACCATTTTTTAGCTTTCCAAAAAAAGTGTATCAATGTCCCCGCATTTCTCCTATATATTTTAAAATTTTAATAAACGGTATGAAAATACATTTCTGTTGCGTACTTACACCATTCACACATTTAAGTATGAGGAGGGAGTTCAAATTTTTCTTAAAACTTTTCTCTGTATTTTTCATATAGGCTATCGGTTAAGCAATCTCCATCGATCAAGATTTAAGGAATAATTTTTGCAATTTATACTTTAAATTAAAGATGTAAACTACAGCGCTATGACCAGTAGAGATGGGACAAGTGAAACGAGTGTACTGCAGTGCAGTTAACTGTAGGAAGACAGCGGAAACTGACGGTAACTTGCTTATATCAACCCTAATATCAACTAGAATAGGAAAAACCCCATTTAATGAAATGATATTCTAATAAAAATTTACTACTAGTTTAGAGTTTGGAGGGGTCTCGCGATGGTGGACAAACTAGGCGATTGTATTGAGAGAGTCATAATAAAGAGAAGGAACTTGAAGTGGATAAATTTTAATATCGAACAGAGTTGCTTGTGACAAATTTATCCATGTATACATGTGATCTTTATGCCGGTGCAGCCGTATATGCCTGTGCTATGTTATTACATATGTCATCTCGCCTTGCCATAGCATTCGGGTAAAACTGAATGACAGCCGCTGCTAGTTCGAGTACTGAGGCCGGAGTCCAAGTAGAAAGCACCGGCCACGGCCCTACCTCTCCAGTAGGAGCTACGTACTATCACTGGAGGGAGAGTTCAATTCCCCCCATTACTGTACGCACGACCAGGAGCAAGAACCCGCTTACTTGTCCGGCAGCTTCTTATATCCACATATTTGTGGTACCCCCAGGTGGGATAAAAATATGAGTGATATAAAAGACGAAAAGTCGCAAAACCAAGAAAGCAGATCCTATGACGAGTGAGTATCCCCTGCATGGAACTCTCACTGTACATTCAGTTATCGACAACTAGGCCGTTTATCAGCCACAACAGTATTACTGTTATTCCAGGGTAATCGAGCTTGCACAACTTACTTGGAAAACTTCTTATCCTAGCACTCGGAGTAGTTACCAGGTGGGGGATAGGACGGTAAGATGAATTTTCAAACTTGAAAAGTTTTTTTGTGTGTGTGTGTTCTTAACGGGAGAAGTAATTCACTTCGGACTGCATTATTGAAAACACTGGATAAAAAAGGATCCGAAACAGAAGATTAGAGTACAGAAATAAGTTATTGAATATTTTTACCTACCTTTAAAGGTTGGATTTTATTTTTGTATAAACAAAATGCATCATTTTTTTCTATTTATGTAATAGTGAGTCGTTTTTTCGGATTTTTTCATGTATCTAAGAGTACACACTCCAAAGGTTGATATTAATTAATTGCATTAAATTGCATAATATTCAAAATAAATAAAGTGATACCGAGGATGAAGTGCACCAAAGGAAAGATAGCACTTTCCTTCATTATCCTTAGTTTCTTATAAGAACCATGTTTTTGATCTTGACCTCAAGTGGAAACGATAATGTAAAGAGAAATCCTTTTCATTAATTTTTCCTTTTAATTCTTTTGTAAAGAGTATTTTGTTCATGTGTCTCCCTTTACTGGTTTCGATATCAGAGAAGATAATTTTTCTTGATAAATGCACAAGCTCGTAAGTTTTTGCAGTGACAGATGTTTCTTTATAATTATTTCCGCTCACATTATGAAACGGAAACCGTAATTAATAAGTGCTTATCATTGTAAAGTTAGTTAATAACTGAGCGTAATAAATTCAGAATTGAAATTAAAAAAAAGACGGCTTATTAGACGGGAATAAAACGAACTGGAATAAATTTTGAGGGTATAAATGATGCCAGATCAAAGAAGTGAGTTGCTCCTGACTATAATAAAAGGCATGAGTGCCAATTCCTTTCTACTTTTTATGAGTGGTACTTTCTTTTGGCCATAATTTCTTGTAATATATGATGAATTTCCAAGCGTTTGCGTTTTTCTCGTAGACATAACTATTCATCATTATTTTCATCAATTTTGTTGATGGTTCCGAATGCATTTGCATAAACTGTCAAGCGAAGGGAAAGTGGGGCATCAGTTTATTAAAGCGATTTTGCAGCACCTAGGCATCACCAGAGGTGGAAGTGCGACTTAGCGTCAATGGATGGGGATGGGTTGCCTTTTGAGGAGAAACTGAGCCAAATTCGTGTTCCACTTGTCGAAAAGCCAGACAAACTTCCAGCAGCCGGTTTTACCGCAGTAAAAAATCCGTTGCTGAAACGCACACCAGTCTTTAAGTTTTTAAATAATGCTTGTTAAGAGCACAGCCAGAAAACAACCCATATACTTTTTTCTCCAATTCGTATTCCTCAGTTTTGCCTTGCCTTAACACACTAGTCGACTGTGTATTTATGATGGAACCCAATAGCCTTTTCAGAGTTTGAAATATGAGCATTAATGTAAGAAATAAAACAAATAAAATCGGCTTAAATACATTTAGTTTAATCATTCTAAATTAGAAAGCTAAGAACTATTCAAGAAAACAGGTGAATTCTTTTAACCTAAAATGAAATCTACTTGAATGCGAAAAACACAATTTTGACATTACGTATGTGTGCCAAACAGTCTATCTGTCCGTGTGTATGTGAACATTATAAATCAAAAGGAGAAAGAGATAGATGAATGAAATTTGATACGCAATTATAACAGCAAATTTTACATCTATATCATATTTTGAGCCAAATCCTGTCTGTCTGACTAAATCCCTGCCGAAATACTGTCTGTATGTCCAAATCCCTGGCCAAAAACTGTCTGTCTGGGTGTACATAAACACGATGACTCAAAATCGCAAAGAGCTAGATGAGTGAAATTTCACTAGTGATTCTTGCATTAAAACTGTAGATCTGTATCAAATTTTGGATCTGATCTGTCTAATGGTCCACTGCGTATCTGCTTAGCCATCCGTGTGTCTCTGAACACGATAACTTAAAACTGCAATGATCTAAACAAAACAAAATTGATGTGAAATCTCACTCCAAAACTGAACATGGATATCAAATTTTCGACCAAATCAGTCTCCAGGAAGAGTTATTGTTCGAAAATGTCTACTCGATTCGTTCGTCATACGGCGGAAGTGAACACAAAACGTGCCATATTATGGAAGTAACTCGTTTACTAGAAAGTCGAATTCATGATACTCGCGTTCTGCCCCCTTTTCTCCATAAAAAATTTTTCGACAACTTTTTTGTTTGCGCTGTGATTTGTGGAACATAAAATGAGTACCATTTGTTATCCGATTTTTACCCTTTCGCGACGAGTTTTTTTTTTCTTTCGTTTCTTTTTCAACACCAAACGATTTCGCTAGCATGATCTATGAGTTGGGCATACTAGAATGTCAAAACAAAGGTGTTTTATTTTTAGAAAAAATATATCCCCTGGTTTAGGCAGTGTCGTAGCGAGGCTAAGTGGCGCCCGGGTTATGATAGGAACTTCTGGCCCCCCCCCAACCTGGATATCATCAGTGAATTAGCTTGTATAAATGGCGCCAGGGGTATGGTATTATTTTTACTCCCCTTCATCATATTTTGCTCTAAAAACTGCATAAACACAATAGGTTTTGACCCCACGGAGCCCCCTAAAACTGGTGCCCGGGCATCTATACCCCTTTTCCCGCTGTCGCTACGCCTCTGGGTTTAGGAAAGGGTCATAGATGTCCCATCCGTCGTAATCAATGGAGTAAATGTTCCCCAGTAGTCTTCAATGAGTAATTTTGTAAAAAAATATAAATAAAAGTCTTGCAATATAGATTTGTAAATCGGTCAAACTTTTATTGAATTTACAAGATATTTTTCAGACACAAAGCGTACACACTCGTTAGCTATGAAATAAGCTGATGCAACACTGTTCTATTAATGAAATCTCCTCTCAAAACTTGGTAAGATTGATGGAGAAAACTTGCACTAGCCCAAGGATAATTTCTACCCCAAAAGTATTTTTTCGAGTCATTTCGGGTTGTCTGTGTCCCATTAGTCGCGAAAGGATTAAGGAAGTCCTAGTATGACACAGTGCAACCGAGTTGGAGGCCAAGTTTTGAGATAATTTTTTTAGAGAGGGAGATGTGAATCACAACAGACTTCGAATCGTGAATCCCTTTCGGAAAAAAGATTGACTTCGAAGACTGCATTCATTTAGGGGGAGATTTCTATTCAATACTATGTCATAAGATTTAATTTGATTGGATTTGGATGTAGTATTTTAGAGTGACACAAAGAACAGGATAATCAGTATATATAGAAGCATGAAAGATCTCTTACCATTTATTTTCTTTCTTATTTTCACATTTTTACTTAATATTAATCTTTCAGTTGTGTCAATATAATAAATAAAAACAAATGAAGGCGTCATGACGTTTTGTATTCTAAAATGGATATCGTTCACTAAAGAAACCAAGAGCGCAGTTTCAGGTGTTATTGACCCACATCTTTTTACTTTATCAGGTAATGATATATTCTTCGATGTAAAATTTTTGGTAGTTCAGTTCAGATAGATTTACGTCCTGTTTTGAAGCAAAACAACTGCTACTTCTGTACTGATTTCGTAATTTTGAACCGCGGACAGATGTCAAGGGCGTCACTTGAGCCAGCACCCTTTCTCTAAACTTCCACGCCGCATCAGCGGAAGGACGTCAGATTTAAGTACACCACTTCCACATACACAGAGGATCTTTTGGCTGAACTGAGTTCTGAACCTCCACTTCCAACGACGAGACTTTACCAACAGATTACCACGGCCGAAAATAATTGGTAAATTCAGTGCTGAAATCAAATATCAAGAACTGTTTGATGTTTAGTCCCATAAATTTTAGTTTAAGAGATTCACTGCTTTCGAGAATTAATGGATATTTCAAAATGAATATGAAGCGTTAAAAAAAGAAACATTTGATCTTTTTATTAAACAAAAACATCAGAAAAGCAGACGACAAGTCAAATGAAGTTGTTGAATTATGCAAATGATATGAGAACTAAATTCTTGTGATTGAATAGCAAGTGACATATAAGTGGAGATAAACAGAAGCGTGTCAAACTGGATGAAAGTGCCTCATATTGACTATTCAGTAGTGCGCATGGTCAGCCAAGACTGTTAAATCACAGTGACTGCGATGGGGCATGCACAGGGTCAGATTGTCCAGCAGCTCTGGTGTCATCCTCTGCCATTCTCACTCCAGGCTAACTTCCAGCTGAAGCAGTGTTGTGGGGGGCAATGCACGGTTTGCCTGAAGTCTTCCTAGTGCGTAATCGAACAGCTTTCTTTGGAATGTTTTTTATGTTCCTGCTTAGTCAAAGAAAAAAAATCAAATGTTTTGTTTTCATCTCTTCATAATTATTTTGTAATATTCCCTAATTTTTGTGCGCAGTGTACGATTCCCGATATACTAAAAATGATTATCAAAAACTATGAATGTTTGCCATTAGTCTGCGCTCCTAATTCCGATTACAGAATTTAAAAAACGTGAAAAAAAAAACAACCTGCAATGAAGGGGAAAAATATTATTTATTGATCGTTACCATAGAACAGTTCTACCTGTGATGATGTAGTTGAATTGCCTGCGGTCTTTGAAACCATTTCCGTTGACTTTCTAGCTAACAGTAGAACTGTCTGTTTCTTTAAAAACAAGATGAATTATTTGTAAAGCTAGTAATTGCTTAAGGCTACGGCAGTCGGAAGTAATGTCATAAAGAAGAATTAAGCTTTTCGTAAAAGAGGGTAAGGGTGTTCATTTGATCTCAGGCACACGCAAGGGTCATTATATTAATATCGAAAGTGAAAAGGTTAGCCGCACATTCATGGTACATGTCATTATATTCCCACAGGAAAACCTGTCATCATTCCTTCAAAGCAAACCACAATTCATAAGGGTGTAACTAGTAATTTCTACAATGATGTTAACTTTTTTTCATCTCTTCTCAGTAGAAGTGCCACATTTAGAGCCTTTTGCTTCGTAATTACTACCAGCTGGTCACTGGAAAAGCCGTGTAGACTCAGTAACATATACAATTAAGCTACTATATTTGTATAAGAATTTTTTTTTCTCTAAAACCACTGATGTGGTAAGAAAGCCTAATATCAGCAACTTGAGAAGAAATGACAAATCAAAATAAAAAAAAAATGAAGAATCAAAATAGCCTTCAATGTTATCAATACGTATGTGTTTGCAGTTTCTTTTCAATATTTGCGTCGTATACTGTTAGTTCTAAACCTTTATTGCCTAGAAGCAATACAAGTTTAAAATAAAAATGAGGAGGTTTTTATAATTTCTGCATTTAAATTTCAACACAGGTCTAAAATCGTTAATCTAGGGCGTACTTTTCAAATCATTTGAAAATCGTTCCTATTTCTGTATAAGCAAGCAAAGGTCAAGAAACGTATTAAATTTACTTTTTTAGTTCTTTAACCTAGTTTGACGCGAATATATAATTGTATAGTTTTAGAAGATGTTTGTTTTTATGGATATGTATTAGCTATGGAGTGAAATGATATTTTCCTTCTTTATTCTACTCTGGACTTTAGTTCACACTCTCTAAAAAAGATGAACAATTTGTACTTTACCATTGAAAGTCTTTGACAAAAAGGGCCGCTATGGTCTAGTGGAAAAGTTTCGGCTTCGGGGTCGGAAAGTTCCCGCGTCGTATTCTGGTTTCCCTAAAGATCCGCTATGCATATGGGGATGGTGCATGCTAAATCAGACGTCTTGGGTCAAGCGTTCTTCCGCTTGTGAGGTGCGAAAGCTTGGAGAGGGGGGGGGCAGCTCAGAGGTCTCCTCGTCATCTGACCACAGTTCAAAGTCATGAGGGCCGTCTCAAAATATCCCTCGTGTTGCTTCAAAGCTAGATGTTACTATAACTGACCAAACCAAACTGTTGATACAAATTTTTTTTTAATTTTACAGTTAATCAAAGAGTTGATCATCGACGTCATTTTAAGAATAACATTTTTGTAGCTTTGGTTGCACTAGGAAAAGAGAATATAAACTTGTTGAAGTAAATGCATTTTCAGGTTAATTTTTGTTTGTTGACCGAGGCCGGAAAGGTTTTGTGGCAATCTCGTCTTTAGGGTCTGAGGGTCACTGACTAGAGACCCATTTCTACCAAAGATCGGCAAGGTACATGGAAATGGTGCAAGTCGTCCGTCGAAGTAAAACTTCCTCCCGTTCTGTGTTGTTGGATTTTGGAAAGGGTGTCGCGGCTAAGTCGGCGCTTTCATTATCTCATTCCCATTCAAAAATTACGGGGACTGTCCCAAAATCGCCGTCGGGTTGCCTTTCAATGGGATGTTGATCTAACTCAACTGAATTAAATTTTTAAGTAGGCCATTTAGATCTGAGCTTTCAGCATGCTGTGTCATAAGCTTTCTTTCGAAGTCTCAGATAAAATTTCCATTCTCTTCTTAGAGATTACATCAAACCATGTACAGCATTAAATATATTCAAATTAATCACAATGCATACCAAGGGCTAACAGCTCAGGTCATGTTAGCAAAGATTTTTTTATCATGATCTAGATGTCTATATCTGCACTATAACAACTGTTTTGGAAAATAGAAGGGCTATATTAAATAGCAGTGCAATGTCTACTGCTTGCGTTAAATCAAGTTACATTTCGGTATTGCTATGAGTTGAGTTATATTAACGGAACGTTTTGAAGCACCACGAGGGCTATTTGGTGACAGACCTCGTAATTTTGAGCCGCTGTGAGATGAAGAGGACGACACCTGATCTGGCACACCCTTTTCAAAGCTTCCGCACCGCTCAGGGATTTTGTTCCTTGCTTGGATACAAAAACTTTAATTAAAAGTAAATATTTGATATATTTTTTAACGGGACATCGACCATTTCCCTGCTACCTCAGCAGATTCAAAATTTTATTTTCCCCACTTTGCGAATGCGGGTCACTTGGAGATCCTGACCATTATCTTTTTGACTGTTTAATGACGCGGGATCATCACCTAAAGAAGCCCTCTTGTGAAGCCAAGAGTTTGGGGCTTAAAAACGTAATTTCGGTTGCGGCTAATCACGAAAAACTTGTGAATTGTTTTAAAGTTAGTAGAGCGATTTGTGATCGCTTGAGTAGGGTGTAACTGGTCTACCCCTTTTTTAATTTTTTTATATTTTTAATGACATAGTTTGTGTGATTTTATGTTTAATTGAATATATATTGGACATATAATTGATTTTAATTATTTTCATTTTAATAGTATGCTTTGATTTGGTCATTTTGGGGAGAGTTTGTTTGGCCTTGTTCGATTTCATGGCCTTGTCATGCTGAGATTTTAAACATTTGAAACTAAATTTGAGCTATTGGGATTTTTATAATGCTTTTAATAATTCCTTTTGTGTGTAGAGTTTGTTTGTGTGTTCGTTTTAATTTGTCTGTGTCTGTTTTGAGTGTAGTTTTGGGTTGACTTTTTTCTTGTATTTGCGCTGCATCTCACACATTGTTACTTATGGGTGGAGTACCATTGATAATTAAAATTGGGAATGTGATGTTTGTTTCTCCCCGGCCATGGTAAATTTTTATTAGTAAATAACTTTCAATCCATATGCTGTTATTTGCATTGTCTCCTTGGCCAGGTGAGCCCTTGTAATGTGAAACTTCTATATATGTTAATATGTATTTAATTTCCACCCATGTTGCGGGGTGCAGTATGTATATATGAGGAAAAACTTTTAATAAATGCGAGTGGGGCTGGCGTCCTCCTGTTGCTGCTGGTCAGTTCTCTTCCCCTCCGACTCTTTAATGCCTTAAACCCAGTAGGGTAGGCTGGATCGGGGTGGGTTGTATAGCACCGCACCAGCGGCATGACATTTTGCCCTCTACGTATGATTTGGGGTGCAACACGCTCACATACTTCAGTGACCACTAGGCCACCGTGGCCCTCCAGTATTTCACACAACTTTATGTTATGATTAACAAAAAGCAATTATGAATGGTGTGGTGGTATATTTATGTGACAACTTTGAGGATAAATTCATATCACGGTATAACAATTGTATTGATTGTATATATAGCAAAGCAGCTGATATATAGGTTTACATTTTTCATAAAGTAGAAATCACGTCATGTTTAATCTCGTATTTTAATTTCAAACGAAAAGGAAAAAAGATTAATGTTACAATTTCCAGCTTTAAATGCAAAAGAGGGTTTCAGATATAGTGAACGTTGAGTGGGCTTTTATTTTTGAGAATTTTAGAGATCCTGCTTATGACATGATGATGTATAATAGTTGAACAATTTTTTTTATTGCAATATTAATTTCATTTTGTTTAGCGTTACTCTGAAATTCACTTTCGACTCCTTTAAAAATTTATTAACTTAAAGTTAAAGCATCTGTAAGTTTTATGTCTAATTTCGTGCACAATCTGTATTGCTCATATTTTTTTATTCTATTTATTTACTTATCTGCATTAATACGTATAAAATACTATTTCCAAAAGTACATGATTTTGAATTATAATCCGATTGTAAAATGTGGAAAGTAAAATGTTTCAACTGAAGTCATTTTAAATCATTACAATGTGTTACAAATTTAAATATCTGCGATGAAAGTTATTTTTGACCTGAATAGTATGTAAAGAAGCTGAAGAAAGTTCACTGATCTGTAAATTATGTTTTGAGTGCTTTTGTTTGGTAAACTTGAAGAAAGCAACAAAAATACTCAAGCTGTGCAATATTTTGCAGAATATGATGTAAATAATAGTTTTAAGTGAAAAAGGGTACACTACTACAAAAGATGGCTTTCTAAATTTTTTGAAGGGGTGTGAAGAGATTCATTCATTACAAAAAGTCTGGTCAAGGTCGTTTTTATTCCTCAAAAAAGTGATAAAGATTAAACTCGGTTACCATAAACGAGTTACTCCCGTCCAGCAGAAGCGCGCGGGAACAGTATGAATGATCCGGCCGCCACGACAATTAATCTGGCACTGTGTTTGTTATTACGAGCAGCTCATGCGACGATCCCTCAGACAGAAATACGACCCGTCATCTGTCGGAGTAACTCGCCCACACCATTACTATATCCCACCTGGAAGCAAAAATCAGCTTACTTATACAGCAGGTTCTCATTCCCATATTTGAGGCCCCCCTTATGTGAGAATTAAACTAGCTTAAAACTCATGCTAAAGTTGCAATGATACATATGCTAATTAGAGCTTAATAAATTGTGCTATGAAGAGTGCTATGACCCAAATCTTCCTGTTTGGTAATGATGGAAATAAATGCATAAGGAGAAGAATCAGAGAAAAGTTGCTTTCTGGCTGCATTATACCTACAGCGAATCACTCAAAAAATGTTATGATAGTTGTATGCTATCAAAGTTGTGGGCAAAATTTCTTTTTTAGGTAAATAAATGCCTAAAAATAAGCAAACTGTAGCCTTCTACGCTTAGTTTTCTTCAAGCATTTATAATTAAGCAGGATTAAGATCCATATCATGCTGCAAATGTGTATAAAACGTGACCTCAACATATTCATATTTGAGTGCTGGAGCGGCCAGATAATGGTTGAGACTTGCTGAAATTTAAAGAAAATATAATTCAATTTTTTCATTTAACAGCTGCAGAGTTAAAATAAGCTTGTTTCAATCTTTGGGAAGATCTTATAACGTCGCAATCAAATTAAAGGTTAACCAATTAAATACTAACCGACAGAATGAGAAATTTTGAAATCACAGTTTTTCTATGAGTTTCCCTTTTTTCTGTAACTATCGTTCCAATATAATTGTCTTTATTGCTTTGCATTCGTGATTAGCCCTTTCTAAGGCCGTCGGAAGTATACTTTTAAGGTTGGCGTAAGTTCTCGCCAAATTTTGTCGATGAAACAAAAACTAAGATGTTCCTGCTTCTTATCTCAAACCATAACGAAGTGTCTTGACTTGATAATTAATTAAATTAATTAACAAAAAATTAATGTCATCGAATAAGCTAAATCAATTTATTTTCTTAAATTAATTTCAATCTCAAAGTTATTTTATTATACCATTACTAGAAAAAAATGGCCCTTTAGAGGGTTAAGTCATATTTCCAATTATGTATAGTCTTGCGCTCTCACTAGTAAAACAGGGATGTTATGAACCATCAAACCTCAAAAACACACTTTATCAAAAAGGTTCCCACGAATTTAGCAACAATTGTGTATCTTTTACCAATAAAATTGTGCGTGCACTACTAGTTATTTTTTCTCATTCCGTAGCTAGAATACATTTGTGGGATAAATAGGTAGCTATCCCCCAAACTGCTTCCCACTTCCATATAAAACAAGACCATACATGATTAAAATCGATAACCTGAAGCACCTAAGATGTGCACAATGAAAAGAAATACCAAATGAATAAAACTGCAGTCAAAGTAATACGCTTCCGCTTTTAAAACATTGACAGCAAATTTGTTCATCTCTCCTTTTTTTGTTCATTTGATTCATGTAACGCATAATAAAACCATTACTACCATCTGCATAATATCTTCATTTCATTCCTACACAGTATGGATTGCAGACACAGACTGTAGTCTCAACGTATGATAGGTGAGTATATACTTCCTCATCAAACATAGCACCACATATACTCATAAAAAAGAAGGAATTCGTTCTTCAAACAAACTCTACGGTGCCCGTCACTGCGTCAACTGGAGCAGAGGGAGGGGTAGACAGGTTAAAGGAGAGAGATATGGTCACGAAGTTCACGAAATAGGTAGGAGAAAATATTCGTCTTGAGCAATAAATTAACATTATCGACGGACAAAACAGAAGCTTTCTCGATTAGTGCAAAGTAGCAGTGTTATAACTCATAAGCAAATTTCCATCAATCATTCTATGCGCATACTAATTTAACACCTAGCGGCATAAAGAGACAGTCGTTTAAACTCTATATTTGTTCAGGACGAAAGTTCTAAAACTATAAACCGAGGCCTAAAGAGGAATCAAGCTGAAAATGTTTGAAATCACGAAACCTTTTAAAGGGCGTACATTGGTTGGGTTATTCAAAATGAATAATCTAAAATAATGTAGAAAACTTTGGATTTTGAAAAAATTTTACAAATTTATCAAAGAACTGAATTCGGTTCATTTGCCTTTGATTTTAGTTCATTGAAGCTCCAATTGTTTATACTTTTCTACGTGCGTCTGTATTCGAAGTCTGCAAACAAATTTCCGGGGGAAAATAGGGCAGTGGAAACCTTTTTCTGTTTTAAAGCGTCATTAGTTGCAAAAGTTTAAGAAGTTTTAATTTAAATTGATCGGCGAGTGAGAAGACATTTTATGATTCGTTAACTGTAAAAATGAGCAAGTTGAAATAATCGATATGTTATTTTGTTTACTTTCCCAACCATAGTGAAGAAGATTGAGTATAGAAAAAGTACCTCTTCCTTCTGACGGATTTTGTTCAAAACTTGATACATATCGCAAAACAGAGCAACAGGCAAAATCAGTCAAAGGACACGAAGTCTTCCCTTTGACTGATTTTTAACAAACATTTGATAAATATTTGCAGTTTTACTAGTAGGAACCACATGCCAAATTTCATTCATCTACCTATTGTGCTCTGAATTGTTGGGTTTGTAAACACTCGTATAAACAAACAGTCTTTCAGTTGTCGGATTTTGTTCAAAATTTGATACAGTTCTCATACTGAATTTCATCTATATATCTCTTTCCGTTTTTGAGTTAATCGTGTTGATGATTTTTATCATCATGGCGAACGTAATTTCAGGAAGGAATGCTTCAGTTTCAGGGGGTTTTATACATGAAGATTCAGTAAAAACTCGAATTTCTTAACGATCACAATATTTTCTCTTCATGTACTACATATACAAGGAAATAAAAAATGATAAAAAATTAATAATTTATGAGGTTGAACAATCAATTCAACATTATGAACTGCCACTTTATTGTACTAATGTTAGAAAACGGTTCTGTATCATAATAATATATATCCATCGGTTTATCGACATAATATGATAGTAATATTCAAGTTGTTATGACAAACTTCTATCAACGTGCAGTAAGAATTGCATTATTTAAATTAATTAGCCAACGCGTAGCTCGTCTAGCTCATAACTCTACCTAAATTTCAATCAATAGATAACACAATGAGCTGTGATATATGCGATCCATTGATCCACCATCTGTCGAGTGGTATTCTCAATAACTTCGAATGCTGAGTTGCATGATGAACAATCATTAGCTGTTTAGCACCCACTCAAACTACGATACATCACCTTTAGACAGAACGCCGCCCCTTGTCCCCGTGCCTACATCACCTTTAGACAGAACAGGTCATGACTGGTCTGAAATTTGAAAGGCTTTGAATAACTATAAGATTCGTTTTTATTTCAAAGTGCATGCACAGACCAGTTTTTAAAGAATGTATGATGTTACTTGAAAAAATGAATGGAATAAAGATTCTGAAATCGATCTATTTTGACTGGAGTTATACGTTGATGTAGTTTAAAATCTGTCTGTGCTGTTTCTCAAAATCTTGAAATATTCATTTATAATATTTGTCGATAAATGATATTTCTACAAGATGATACTTTTTGTTTAACAGGAACTTCTTAGAAGACTACAAGTGGGGACTCTTAGAAAAATACTTATGTCCCAAAAACTTTCACGTGTTTTCCTTTTTTAAAATTCGTCAGCATTTACTCAAGCAAAGGTAGCTTGAAAATTCATCTTGACTTGAAAGATTTCATTCAAATCTGTCACCAGTAATCACGAATCCTTTTTATTGCTTAGTTTCCACTACAATTCGCAAACAATTTCCTCCCAAAAGGGGATCAATAAAGAAAAAATATCGAGACGCCTTGGTTTAGCTGGTAAATTGAGTTACAGGATCTGAAATAAACTTTTGAAAGTAACACTAACTACAAAATTATTTGCTACAATGCATAAATCTGAATACATTTACATTTTGAATTTAATTTATTACTTGTTATTTGTACATCTCATCTGCTGCAAAAACGGTAGTAATTATTTATCCTTGACAAAATATTAATAAAAAAATTAAAAAATGTGTCTGTTAAATTCTCTGAATTCCATTTGTGTTATATTTTGATGCAATGCTTGAAATGTGTGGAAGAGCTTAAACTTACTGAGAGACAAATTTCAGGATAATTACAGACACTGATACGACGAAATTATCATTAAAATTAGCAATATAGGATGCTTGAACGAAAAATATTGAAGAAAGGATTAAGAACAATCATTCTTTGGAGATAGAAATGGATTATTACAAAGAAGATTAATCATTTACTCGTATAATTGCCTTTTCCATATAAAAAGGAAGAAAAGAAACAAAACAAACCTCCGAAAATACTAATTTTTTCCTTTTTAGGTGAAATTCCAGCATATTCTAGAATAAGTTTGATTTAATTTCATAGAAAAATTAAAAATTTATCTCTAGATAGTCGAGAAACTGGATGCAGTATTTCTTGAAAGAATGCACCATGTTATTATTCAATGTTTTCTATCCTGCATCATTCGTTCCATATGCAAACAATAAGAATTTTTTCAGTGCAATATTACGACTTGAAATTTAGTAGAAAATTAAATTAATACGTCACATGTGCATTTTTATATTAAGTTTACTACGAATTAGTTCAAAATTCTTTTCCCTCTTAATTTATTTCCAGGTTTGCTGACAGATCCACGAAGCATTACATATGACTTCCTACTAAACTTATCAAACTGGAGAAATTTACAAGATTCATAAACTCCAGCACTGCATCTAAACTTATCTTCACTCTTCGTATCATAATACTGCGGAAAACAATCTATGAAATGTTAGATGACAAATGATCTGAGAAACAATGGGTGTTATACATCCCAACTCACTGACTCGCAGAATGCTAACTGATGAATTTATAACTTCACAAATGCAAGCAGAATCCTTATAATAAAAACTATTCTCAAGCAGAGAGAAGAAAAGTATTGAAACGCTTTACAACTCCTCATCAGATTGCTTTTGATTGAGACATTATGTGTATTGGAATTGAAATTGAATAACTGTTTAAAAAATCTAAGAAAAGAAATAAAACGTGTCAAACCTGATAGTCTATTATTAATGAAATGAAATTTATGAATAATTTATTAATTTTCATTAATTTCAGAATAATTTTGAGTAGTCTATATATTTTTTCTCAGTAAAAATAGCTCTTAGGACTAAAGAAAATAGACTGATAACCTGTTTTGGAAGCAGGTCTGCTCAGTTTCCTGTTAACCTTAAAAGCAATACTTTGTATTATGGAGTTTATTGTTAATTGAAGCAAAATGGAAAGAACAAAAAAAAAAGTGAAGACACAAAGAATAACAATTTTTATCATAAATATAAATAAAATTAAGTAAGAAAGCAGAATATGTTGCAATTTATCTGCTTAAAGAATTCAGATAAGAAAGAAAAAAGTAGGATTGAGCCATTCAAAATAAAAAGAATAACAATGTCTTTAAGAACATAGTTTAGAATTTTATTAAGGCTGAAACTTCCTCTGTTCTAAAAATATGAAATTATTCTACTTGAAAATTATTTGGAAGGAATTTCCCTCCAAAAACATATACTGCATTCTAAGAGTTTTAAACATTCTCTGAAATATCTTTTACATTACTTAAAAGCAAAAGCGTCTTATTGGATGATATTTGTAGGAAAAAATTAATTAATTTTCACAGCTTATGTATTTTAGGCATGCACTTTCTCTATTAATGTTTTTATTATCTTTCAAATATTAGAAAAATTGAAGAACCAGCTGTCAGTCCTTGCAAGACTGTGTAATGTTTATTCTGAAAAAATCTATAAGTAAAATTCACTCAATATTTGTACAGTTACTGTTTAGTTTGTACAGTGATACTGTTCATTACAGTTGTAAATTTCAACAACAAAAAATGTCTCGTACAAAAAGAAAATACATATTTTTAAATATACAACCTGAAAACAGAGTTAAGTTCTGACTTATTCAATGTTTGAAGAAGCATTGATTCAAATATAAATCATTAAACAATTTTTAAGTTAATTTTTAAAAATGCTTCGTAATCTAAACATTAATGCAAAGTATTTCTTAAGATGTTAATCCTATATTATCTTGATAATATTCTTTTCGCGCATTGTTCATAGGCATATATTATTTCGCCTTGACCTTGAAAATAAATAGGACAGCCCTTGTTTAGGGACAATTAAAGAAGCTACAAGCATTTAAATTAATAAGAGTAAAGATTATTTCAAAACAGAATTATGACAATGGCTTACTGAAACAATATTCTCACTGATTTTATTTTATATAAAACAATTTAAAGTGTTTCCCTCACCGTTGTTTATTTTCCATGTGAAAAGTTTACAGATACAAATTGTTTCAAAAGTAATCATAATTTTTTTCTGTAATCATTTTGATTCTGGAAACAAATATTAAATGAAGTCTCGTTATCGAAAACTACCAAAAAACCCTTGTTCAGAGATGAATAATTACTCGATTATCAAATTTAAAATGATATGAAGTAGAAAAACATTTCTACCTTCTCTATCTAGATAGTTGGTTTGTGAGACATTCAATTAAGTAAAATTCAATGCTAATCACTCTCGAACCGAAATAAATTTATTGCCCACTATCGACACTTAAAAAAGAAAGAAACGGAGCCTCGAAGCTGAAAAAAAGTTTAATAGTAATTCAAATTTAAAATTATTGGAATATTATATTTACAGCGACTTGAGATAAATCATGTGTTTACATACCGTGTCCCGATAACTGGTAATTAAAAGTTAATTACGTCAAGCTCATTGTCTACCAGTCCTGAACCAAAGTGTATCTATTGCCCATCGGTTGCGTTTTTGATACAGAAAACAATACGAAATGTGATCTTACAATTGAAAGATAACCTTCAAAATAAATTAATAATTACCTGTGTATTAGAATTAAAACGACCTGAAGTAAATTATATGCTCACCAAATTTTTTGGAAGATTGTTTTATCACATGTTCGATTAAGTGGATCATTCTGTTTACAGATAAGTACGAACCTTAGTGAATCAATTTCCCATCAGCTGCGGTTGATACTGAAAACAGATATAAAACTAAGCTTTGTGTGTTTACTAAATTCAAATTAATCACTTGATATCTAAATTTGAAGTAAATAACATTCGCACCTCCCAAGGTCGAATATTTGCTTTATAAATTCAATTTAGTCGAAATCACTGTTTAAAAATTCCGAAGGCTAATGCCTTACGGAATCTAAGTCTATTGCCCATCTTCTGTGTCCCTGAGTAGAATACGACTAAAAGCCGTGGAGAAAAAAAATTAACGACTTGCCTGTCTATAGGTTGGTGTCGCCGCGAACTCCTCTTTCCAAGGGCCGTGTCGCACACGCCACATCGCGGGGTAAACCTCCGCTCGTCCAGTGAGCACTGGGACTGATCGGCGGCGTGCTGAGCAGGTCTGAGGGAGTCCCGTAAAACAAAAATAAACCCGCAAGCCGTCCGTAAAACAGTCACGTACGCGGGGTATCAGTCACAAACGTGCACCGTACATCGATCACGGCACCGTGGTCGCCACGAAACCCCCATCGAAAGTGATTGTTCGCGCTTGGATTTTGTTTAACAGATTTCTTTATTCGCTCGCAAAAACTCGCAAAATGTTTCTTTCTCCCGTTTTCTTATTGTGTTTTTAGTATTATTATTTGGATCGCGTTAGAGATAGGAAAGGTGAAGTCTGAGAAGTGTGATTTGCACGCCAAGCACGTACAGCGATGAGTACATTAAAAGGAGATAGACACGTCATTCATGTTATTTGATTCAATGGACGAGAGATCCCAGAATCGGACTAATTAGGTTTTGGAATTGGATCTGTATCGGAAACACGATTGAATGAATCAATTTTTTTTCTATAAAACATATATAATAAATATATTTGTTGAGTTTTTACAGATAAAATATATGTTGTTAATATTCATTAATATAGTGTATGAAAGAACTTGCTATATTAATGAACAATTTTGGTTACTTATCTGAATTTGCTGTTTGAAGTCTGTAACATTTATGGTAGTTGAGTAGAGAGTTTATCTTTTTTCTTAAATTCTTTTGCGTTAAAGCCTTATTTGCTGCCTATTTAATGTCGCGTGTTCTTTGAAAATCTGTTATTTAATGCAAAGAGAACCCACTGGAAACAAAAACAATTGTGAACTTTCTTATTGGTTTGGCAGCACTCTGCTGTTCTTATGACTTGGCCAGTAATCTGATTTGCCCAGTTTTAGCAATATTACCTGCAGCCAACTGTAAATAAATACTGACGAACAGTAAAAATTACTGGTATCACCACTCGACCTAAAGAACTAAAAGTTTCTCTGAAATATTCACTTTTGATATGCATTCTGTGAACTTCAAATAAGTAAAATTTCATCCATTCATTTTATATGAATTTCTTCATGAAGAAGTATTGATATTATCTTTAAAAAAGCATTCTTCTCATTTAATGGCAAAACTCATGTTAGATAAATGGATTTGAAACCATCAATTTATAATAAAATATCTGGCATAAAGAACGTGATAAAATATTCACGCGTGAATCACATTTGCATACATTTCTGTAATTGGTAAATAGTTTACTAAAACCGGTTAATAGAATCTGAGTCTAGGTTAGGAGATGTCCAATGATGTTTTAAAGATGAACTTCAACAGGCCTCATATTTTAAAAGCAGATAAAAAACGATGATGACTCTAAAGACGGCATCTACCACTTTCTTGCCAACTTCATGTGAGGATGTCGATATCCAATTCAATATGAGCCAACTTTAAATGCACATTTAGTTTTAAATGCACATTTTATCTCACATTTAGTTTTAAATACACATATGAGGATGTTAATATCCAATTCAGTATGAACCTACTTTAAATGAACATTTGAGGATGTCAATATCCAATTCAGTATGAACCAACTTTAAATGCACATTTT